>APFE031396707.1:110865-292430 GCA_000404065.3 Pinus taeda | reverse complement strand
ATAATGCTCCTAATTGTAAGGCAGCGGGAGCAATTATTGAGGATAAATACCCCAACATATTTTGGTCTGGATGTTTGGTTCACACATTGAACCTTCTGATGCATGATGTTGTCAAGAACAAAAATGCACAATACAATGCTTCGTAAAAGACTAAAGTTGTTTCATTTCATTTCATTATTCATGTTTCATTTTATAACATTTCATTTCATGTTAACAGTTAGAACTTAGAACTTGAAAAAATCTAAGATATTATTTCTTGTAATGGTTAAACTTAGCTACAAGTACAACTTTGGTGATCAATGATGATAAATGTTATATATTGAATTTTCAATTTTGAAAGCTTGAAGTTGAAACTTTAAGATTGAATTTGATGAATCATGATTCACGAGACTCAATATGTTGCAGTTGTAATATGTATGTTACTAACTTGTGGACATGGTTGATGAAGATTATAACTTTTAGATGATTGATGTGATATGGTTCAATGATTGTTTTTTATGTTTTTTATATCTAATTCATCATTTTACATGTTTTTGTTGACATATATGTATCAAAAATATAAAAATATAAAAAATATATATATATTTTTCAAAAATCGCTCTGGGATTCGCTCCCAAACCGAGAGCTTCTGAAAATGTCGCTCCTGCTCCCGTTTTCGCTCCCGTTCCCCGCTTTTGTTCCCACTCCCAAGTAACATTGGTTGGGGAGCTCATCCTCCTTATATCTTCGTGAGCCTTCCTTTCCCCATGTGGGCCCCTCTCCAAGCCATTCGATTCCCCTCCAAGGTAATTTGAATTGCCCAAGTGCGTTTTCCCATGTGGGTGGCCCCCACCTTCCACTAGAAATCTAATTCAGCCTCTTTTCTCCTAAGTCCCTAAGTAAAAAATGCATGGGTTCCTTCATTCACCAAAATTTTTGCAAAATTGTGGGGAGACCAAAACCTGCTTCAAATATATTTGGGAAGGGACATGACACCATCAGTGAAAATCCGTAGATAGAAAGGAGCCTTACCTGAGGTGACAGTGGGCTAAGTCTCCATTTGTTGCCCTTGGTCTAGCATTTTCCCTTTAGGGATCACCTTTTGGTCCCTTGCTAGTTTGAGCGGTAACAGACCACACTTTGTCAACAAGTCCAAGGAAGCAGAATGCAAAAAAGTGAAGAAAATTTTTCCAAGTTTAAATCATCAACCAACACCATTGTATCATTGGAAACACAATTTCTACAATTTGTATTGTAAATGATGTTAGTATGACAATTTAATTATGTAACACCACCTAGGTAAGGCTTTGATTTTGGCAAAGAATTTCATCCTAGGAAGTTTTTGAACGTCCTCGAATTATGTGTGTTTGTAAACATGAATAATTGGCAGATTTTTTCTTCCAGCTTAAACCCCAAAGCTAGGGTGGAATTCCTTGACAAGGTCTTAGGTGAGTCCTAGTGTTATATCAAGTCTTTGTAAAAGTGTGTTTCGAATTAATTTAAACACATTTGACTAAATTATTTTATTACGAACACATTTGGTTTATACTAGATCATATTGTGTCGCAGAATTGGGTAAATTGTTGAGGGTATGAGTCTAAATGCGTTTTCCCCTTTCAAGGTTTGATATTATAATAATTTGATTTAAAAAATATTTTAGTGCACAGTCCTTCATATTTACACACCATGGCTAAAATATTTGAGGGTGGAAAAATCATTAATCCCCTCTAGTGTCAATTAATTATTTTTTCTAGATAAATTTTATAAAATCCCTAAGCCAGAAGATTCATGATTCATTAATTTTGAGTCAAAAATAGTTATAGAGAAATCAATTTTTTTCCAAGTGGAAATAACAAAAAATTCGTGGGCCAAAGGAAAGTCAATTTTTGGAGGTCCTCCACCAAATGAAAAATGGATATTTTAAGAAAAATTGAGCCTTTGGACCTTGGTGGTTAAGTCAAAGGCAATTTTTTTGAGGAAATTAATCCAAAATATTAATTTTTGGATTAATTAAAAGTGGGTTTTAAGAAAATATTGAATTTTTCCTCAAAATTAAAAATTCAACGTTGGAGATTAAAAAATGATCAAGCTATTTTCAATGATCGAGATTGTTTTGACGAGGATCAAGCCAACTAGTCGTTATTTTCCACTTGGAGGGGTTTTTCTATATAAAGAAGCTATTGAGCTTCTATTTTATATCTTTGGATTATATAATTCTTGAATGTTGGTATTGAGTTGTTGCTCTAGTGGGAACATTTTGTATCATAATAGAAAGACTTTAGGGTTCAGTTCATCATGTTCTTTTTTTGCTGATTTATGGTATGTGTGATCCTATAATGTGTTGAATATTGCTAAATAATTTTTATTTCATTTGTCGGTGATAAGAACATTCTATTGGTACGTGTTATCTTAGGTGATCTAATTCACCATATATGATTTAACAATTTTTTTTAGAATAGTATAGAGATTTACAGGTATCCTAGCCCTTGGGCTCCAATTTCACAAATTGTGGGGAAGAGCCGACTATGTTTGGGCTCCAATTTCACAAACTGTGGGGAAGAGCCGACTATGTTTGGGCTCTAATTTCACAAACTGTGGGGAAGAGCCGACTATGTTTGGGCTCTAAGATTTCACTCTGGTATTTAATTTTGCAGGAAGGTTTGGCCAATATCTATTTTTTGAAATATATTCATCCGTTGTTATTTATCAAAAATTATTTCTCCAAAAAATTATTATTTTGTAAATATTGTAAATTTGTGACTAATTTGTAAATTATTTCTAACCCTTTTGTTTTGCAATTCTTGGGGTTATATATATATATATATATATATTTGGGGTTTGGAATTCTTTGATTCATTTGCGTAGGTGAATTTCAAATTGATCAAGAGAATTTTGTTGGGGTTTTGAGGTAGACCTAGGCCTAGCAAGGCAAGATCTGGCTTCCAAACATCCTCCAAGCTCAACGTCCAGCATTTTCCAGTGATTTGTAGTGAATTTTTCATATCTGCAGGGGTCTGAAAACTTTTTTAGGCCACAAGGCCTAGTCATTCTCCATGTTTGGCCTAGCCATGAGGCCTAGTGGCCTTCTAGGGCCCTCGGCCCCCTTATTTCCCTTGGTTGCAACCCCTAGAGGCTCTTTTAGGGCCTCGGCCCCCATGTAATATTGCCACTTAGCAAGGTTTCTAAGTGAAATATCAATTTTAACCAATTTTGTTAATTTTTGGATAAGCAAATTACGTAAAGTGGGTTGAGGGGCCCCACTTGCAATTTTGAGGTGAAAGAAGACTCCAACATAGGAGAAAAGGAAAAATCCATTTGATAATAGATGGTGGGGGCCACCCCAAAGAGGAATACACTCCTCTTGGCTAGTACATTTGCATGGAGGGAAGAGAGAGAGGGAATCGATGGATGGGACCCACATGGGGAAATTGGAGACTCAACGACTAAAATAGGAGGAGCACTCATCATTTGGGCATCTTTGATCATTTGACATTCACACTTGACTAGCACACTTGATCTAAGAGCCAAGTCTACATGTGTTGTTGAGCATACAAGATTCTCAAGCGAGAATCTCACCCTACCTTCAGTGGACTTCGAGTGTCAGCCCAAGGAGGTGGTTCGATCTGGGAGCTTGCCAAGCATATTTGTGGAGCTGGTTCAGCAGGTGGGACACTGAAATGGGAATATGCAGCCTTTAGAGGAGCTAATTGTGGAATTGGGGAATTGTTGGGCTTTCAGGGACAGCCTAGGGATCTTTTGTTGAAGATTTGGCGTGTGTTTTCTAGGATCCATTTGGTGGGAGTTTATTGCACCCAACAACCATCACCAGGGACTGTGTGGGCCTGTGCAGTGGTGCCTTCATACCACACGTGGGTGCTTAGGAGGAGGAGGAATCGAGGGCTGTGACTTGTGGGGTAATCCCGAGAGGGGATTTGCTGAGTACTGTAGCCATTTTGGGGACCATCAACAATGATATTTTCAAGTGGGTTAATATACCCAGTAGCTAGAGGAGTGGGAGAAAATTGGGCCAAATTATGGAGGTCAGCATTTGAACAAACCCTTTCTGGGGTTTGGTGGGTTATTGGTGGAGAGACCGGGTTAATTTCCTAGAATTTTCTAAGCACAGAAGGAGGACCTAGCAGCCATTTCTTGCAGCTAGCAATGCCGTTTTTTAGGCCCAACGCAGAGCTTTTGTGGGAAACAGTTCCTAGTGGTTGTAGCTAATTTCATCACCTGGGTCTTGTTATCTTGCCTTGGGCAAGCCTAGGCGCATACATTCTGATCTCATATTAAACCCCTTTTTTATCCTAATAAAATGGATCAGTTCTGCGCAGATTTTGGAGTTTCTGGGTGTTTAATATTGTGTGAAACTTTATGTGTGTTTTTGCTATGCATGATTTGTTTATCGTTGCTAATTTTCCTTAGGGATATTACAGTGGTATCAGAGCTCATATTCTTGGCTCAACCTGTGGGAACAACTATTAGTCTATGACACTAGAGGATAAGCAAAACGCCACTTACAGGAGGCAAAGGTATAGGAGCAGAGAAAGGCAACTACAAATTACTCCTTGTTAGGGTTTTTATATGTTCTTTTAATTCCCCGTATTTAGAAATGTCAATCCGGAATTTGTAATCTTAGAGTTACAAATTATTACGGTTCATATCTAAGTTCACTACTTTATACTCACTTAGTACAGAATTAAGTACGAATGCTTATTCTAATCTCTGTTCCCAATTTGAAATCAATCCATTATTCTAATGAAATTTGTTCCAGCAAAGAAATTTAGTATGTTTTTCTAATATCACACATAACTCAAATCACAACCATACAACTTAACTAATGCTTAAGGCCATTACTGGCAACAAATTCAACAATTACCATAACCTATTTTCAGAATATAACACAAATAACTCGTTTCACTCAATAACTTTGCACAGAACTAACCCTAGGGTCAAACCAGAAATCGAAAATCAATCCTATTAATGCTTATTAAACCCAAAATTCATTCACACAACTATCTAATTCCACGAATTGATTCAAAACTAATTGAAAAATAAAATAAATATCTTGTAGTTCCTACAAAATCTTATGTAAACTTCAAGTATATCAACGTCAGTTACAAAGACCTCTTATTGAGAATTCTGACCCACATACAACAAAGTATTTCGTTTCAAATCAGAAATTTAAGACTGTATAAGACTCAACCTTCAAAAATCCGATTCAAGTTAACACATGCTCATTCAAACTTAACAATGTTTGATATCAAAGAAAAACCTACAAATTCAAGTAATTCTTATGAAAACAATCTCACAGGGTTAAGAAAATGGAAAGGTAAATCTATTCTTTTAATAATCAACCATCACTTGAGAATTTGGAAAACGAAACATTCAGATCTACAGAAGACTTTAAACGCTATTCAATCACACTCCTAAATACCGAATATCTGAAAATCACAACAGAGCAAATATTCCAATTGCAACTACTCTGTATCAATCCACACACACACCTATTATCTAACTAAAATCGATTACAAGACTTGGCCAAGGTCAATGGTGAGCCCTTGCCACAACTTGAGACAAGCTAAATTACCTCAATAAACCTTACAAATTATAAAGACATGAACTCACAGATATAAAATCCGATACCACTGATATATTAAAACTCTTCCATAAAACATAGGTACAACTGTACCTAATTTGCTTATCCAAAAGTTAACAAAATTGGTTAAAATTGATATTTCACTTAGAAACCTTTCTAAGTGGGAATATTACATGGGGGGCGAGGCCCTAAAAGAGCCTCTAGGGGTTGCGACCAAGGGAAATAAGGGGGCCGAGGGCCCTAGAAGGCCACTAGGCCTCATGGCTAGGCCAAAAATGGAGAACGACTAGGCCTTGGGGCCTAAATTTTTTTTTAAACCCCTGCAGACACGAAAATTCACTACAAATCACTACAAAATGTTGGACGTTGACCTTGGAGGACGTTTGGAAGCCAGTCGAGAGTTGAAGTTGTAGCATTTTCTGAGCACGGGAAGTGGAGTTCCCAGCACATCCTTTCCAGCAGGCAGCGCAGTTTTTAGGCAGCACAGATCATCTTTGGAGCAGCAGTTGTGCAGCACTAGGGCCATAATTTGCTCACCTGAGTTTTGTCACTCTTGTCCCTTGAGACAAGCCCAGGTGCACCGTATATTGTACTTTCTCTAGAAAGAATTAATAAAATGGCTTAGATGATCTTTATTTGTAGTGCTTTTGTGGGTGTTTACTGATTGTGTTTCATTGCTGGATTTTAGTTTGTTTATTTGCTTTGTATATCATTGAATTTCCTAGTTGGGAACATTATTGATGGGAGGAGACCCGGTATATTATGGAGTCACTGATGCAGGATAAATCAATGAATGGATGTGGAGTGACTAAAATAATACCCTTGCTAGAAGAGTTTGAAAGATGGAGCTTGCTTGCTTTCTAAGCAAGGTACAATGTCTTATAGGAAAAGGAAGGGAGGATTTGAGGGTCAGGTTTATGGGATATGACTTGTGAAGGAGTTTCCCAATCCCTAAAATCCTTGTTGAAATTGGTATCCCAAATGGTTCTTGAAGAATTGTCTCTCAAAGGAATAGGACCACACGGGACCAAGTGGACCCGTTCTAGGTCAGGAGGAAGGAGTTTAGCAACCAATGGTGTCCTTAGCCTAGACAAGGTCGGGGAAAGGATCAAAGAAAGAATATTCACTTAAAGGTGTTGAATTGATTTGATAAGGTACTAGCCTTTGAGGATGTTAGGGAAAAGTTTGATCTCGGAGCTAGGGCTTGGCTTTTCTCATAACGCCACCGTTGGAATGGCCTCAAATTTGGAGGAGGTTTCGAGGAAAGACCAGCGCAGGAGGGGCTAGCATATTAAACTTTTGGGAGGGCTAGTTCATCAGGAAAATGATGCTCTAGGTGACCCAACTTGGCTAGACCCAGGAAAAGGTGAAAGAAGTTGGTTTGTGATGACCACTTTTTTGGTAGATCAATGCCTTTAGTCTCAGGAGAATGGAGTCTATGATGAATATGAGTGAGGACCTTTGGTTCTTGATCAAGGAGGCCTCAAGACTACGCTAGCCTTCTATGTCAAAGAGAAGCAATCTTGCAACTTTTATACTTCAATGTGCAAAAGGTGATGGCTTATTAAGATCAATTCGTTAATAGAATTACCCCTAAGATATCTCATTCACATTACATGGTCCATACATTAAGAGATGCTATATAGAGACAAAATTCCACAATTTAAGCAATAAATGCATGCAACAATTAGCCCTAAAAATAGTGAAAATCCCAGTACAATGTATATGACAAAGTAAAACAAGAATAGCATTAAAAGCATGTACTTACATGTAATAGAGTATATCCAATCATCAACAATTTGACAATAGAGAAGCTCTAAGACAAGATAAACCAAATACACACATCAAAATTCATCCATAAAGCTCCAATTCATCTCCAAGAAAAAGTGCAAAATTCTCAAGAGAGAGAAGAGATCCAATCCAAAATGATGATGAGATAATGAAATCCTCTCACTTGTATTTATACACTAATGAGGAGTTCAATTTAGCCTCCTTGGCCTACAGAAGCCCCAAAAATAAAATAATGCTCTAATAATCTAACTTTTGGTGAGAAGCCTGCCAAAATAGCTCATAAATGAAAAAATAAGCCTCTCAAGAGGTCAAATAATAATCTATGCAAGTCGTAGAGTCCTCTAAGAGGCCTAATGAGGTCCATTGGTGCCATAATGAAGAATAGGACCCTCAAAAGTGATGGACAAGGGGTTGGCCCCTTGTTTTCCAAACAATAAACCTGTGGTGCTCCCAATGGGTGTGGGGGCACAACAATAACCTCATGGGTCTCCAAATGAGTTGAAGATGCTTGTAGATCATCTGCAAGGGCTCTGATGGTGATGTAGGGGATGCCACATCGTCTTACAAGTCCTGGGTCAGCTGCCAAGTGCATGATACATCTGTGGGGCCAGCTGAGCAAAAATGAACCAGGTGCATCTTCCTCATCCATTGTGAGTATCTCGAGCATCTCTGACCATCCTCAAGGATCCATGGAGTGCTGTCTACTGCTGTGGAGGCCCATGGCTCTCAACACATGCCCTACATGTGCCAATGTAGCTCTATGGAAGATTAGGACCCTGTATAGAGAGACCAAACCCAAGGCGGAGACCATCTACAATCCTACATAAGATCCAATGTGTCCCTTAGCCTTCCAGTGTAACAAGTCATTAGAGAAATCAAGTAAATGAGCTTACCAATCATGGACCATAGGTGGGGACTTCATAATGGCCTTCCCTTCCATAATGGGCTTCGGGATGTGCCAGTGTCTCCTAAACTCCAAATGGGGTTAACCAGGTATCCTATTAGGTGGTTTTTGCTTCTAAAGTGGATAATATGTTCAAGGTACATCCTTCAAAAGGTGGTGGCATGTGAAAGATAGGTGAATGAAGTAGGGGATGAGAAGGGGCAGCCTTGGGTCACATGTTGGGGTACACAGGTAGCTAATAAGAGGGAATCCCATGTATAGGAGAGAGAAATTGTGGTACATGAGGTGCCCTGGCCTTGATTTTTCCACCCTTCTTTATATGCCTTTTGTCTTTTTTTATGATTTTCTTTGATTAACTGCTCGGGGCTCAAGGGGTAAGAGCATGATGCATAAGATATAACAGAGAATACCCCCTTTTAAGGTAGGGCGGTTCATTTCCCACCAGGGGCTGGGACAATCATGGGTTCCTATATGATGAAAGAGGCTCATAGAACCTGTAGGAACCAAGGTGATGGCCATGATGATGGGGTAGAGCTCATGTATTGGCTTTTGCCCACGTGTTAAATGTGTTTTTCCCAGCCATCTTTTGCATTTTGTGGTACATTTTCTTGTTGAATGTGGCCAAATATGCTTTTATCTTTCTTTTTAGCTTCATCAACCTCCCGGACATCATACCAAGCCTGACCCAAGGTGTGGGCAAAGGGGAAGGGGTGATCTAACCCTATGTGGACCCAGTGGAGGAATATGGACCCAGAAGTGAGAAATGATGAACGGGGTAATAATGAGTGGAAAGGGGGTAATATGAGTGGATAAGGAAGCGGGACCACACAACCAAAATCAGGGTTTCCCATGAAATACTATTCCTAAAGACAAATGGTCAGTAAAAGAGATTCCACGGGACAAGAATGCAAGGTTAATATCTAAAAGGAGTTTAGGGGACAAGGGCACAGACCTGATCCATTCTTTCCACCGAATCCCCCCATCAATCCATGCCCAGAAGTGTCCATGATAAGCAAACTACAATACTCAATTACCAAATGACAAGGCATACGTTTAGGTTCGGGAGGTCCACCTTCAAACATACAATCATGGTAGATGGGTGAGGGACCACATGGCTAGCTTAGGTGGTGGAGAAATGGCACAGTGAGCTAGCTGGTGGCTGCAAGGGGCTGCTGGCTACCCGTTGAGAACCATCTTAGAGAGTTTTTTTTTCTCTTAGGATATCACCCACAAAATGGTGGGTAACATGGTCAACACATGGTAACTAAGTAGAGCATATGAATTTTGCTTTGACGTATGTTATTCAAAATTTTGATGAGCCTTAGAATTATGAAGAAACCATGGGGAGAAATGCATGGGAAAGCACCACAACTTTTGTATACTATGCACTCATAAAGAACATTACATGGGTGTCGGAAGAGATACCCTAGGTAAGAAACCCATAGTTTGCAAGTGGGTTTATAGGACAAATTTCAAGCATCTTGTTCATTGGATAAGCATGTGCCCCCTGAAATTTGAATTTTGATACTAGTGAAAACTACCATGCTTTATTACTTGGACTGTTTTCCTAGGATTAGTATAAATGAAAGTGCATGTTGTTCGGGAAGTCACAAATAGGCTATAACTAAGAACAAGTTAAATTATTATATAATATAAGAAGATTTGAACAAATTTTTGAAGTATTTGAATTTGTTTAGTGATGATATGCATTTATGATATTTTTCTTTTACATGTTTGTTATTTTATGGAACTCTAAATTAATATTAATGATGTCATTTGATATTTTCTGTTTATTAGGATGCTGCATTAACAGTTTCACGGAATGATACAGGTAAGAGAAATTGTCTCAATATTGAATTTGGATGTGGTCTACTATCCATGCCCAAGGAATGGACCAAATTTTCGTCCTAAAGTTGTTCAATTGGGTGGAAAACAACAGTTTCCATACATGGTGATCTGTCTCTATCTCTTCCTGCTCCATTTTATTGTGAGATTAGAAAGTTTATATGGCAAGCAACATGTAAAACTTGCTAGATAAACACAATCCTATTCCATTTTGTTCCTCTTCTTGATGCAGGGTAGATGCATGGTGGTGAGCATATTATAATGCATAAGGGGTTGTTACCTAGTGATACCATTGTATTCTAGGTCTTAATTAACAGTTAAAAGCTACCTATCCCAAGTGATGGGTCTGGGTTTCTTGACATCTGTAGCATCCCTTGCTACGCATGCCTGTTTTAAGTGAAACTTCCACATTCTTTGAAACCTAAGAAATAGGGATGGGCAGACCTTAGCTATTTTATGATGCACATGATGAGATGTACACATTTTAGAGAGTGAAGGTTTTAGATCAATACAAGATAACATTCTAATCGAAATTGTCAAACTGAAGCAAAATACAGCAACCACCTATTCTGTTACCTATCTGAAATGTTTGGTGCTTTTAGTTGCATTCGTTTATGACAAAAAGCAATTGCATTCTTTGGATGCTTCATCGTAGTAGTTTTACTTATTTTTTTTCTGATTGCCCCTGTTATATCAGACATCTTTTAACTATTTGAATTATGAAGAAATCAATAGAAGCAAAATAAACATAGAGGTAAGAAAACGAGATCTTTGAAAATATTGTAATAGTTTAAAGAAAGATTAGGTGTGAATAGAGAAGAGTTCTTAAGATCTTTTACTATATGAAAGATCTGGACCATTCTTCAGTTGGTAAAAGTGTCATTGTTCTGATGGAGTACCTTGTGAGTTATAAATGTCATTGGGACTTTGCTATATCTATTTTCACTCTTTTATCTTTTGGTCAACACAATTCATGAAAATCTCGTATTAATTAAGAGGCCAAGAGTTGGTTATAGATTGAAGGTCTATAATATTCCTTGATTTATCTCCAAAAAATATCAAATAAGGTTTTGGTGAGATAATGAATTATAGCTGGGTGCAAAACCACAACTAGATTGCCATAAAATGATAGGTTTATTGACTTTCCCTCCTATTATTGATCATCCTAAAGGGCCATTCAACTTATCCTTTGTAAACAATTGAAATGGCTTTACAAGTTCAAGATGGAATGAAACTAGATTTATATAAATATTGTATTGAGAATGTTGAAGCTGTCGATGTTGATTTGTTGAAAGGAAACATTTTTGACATCTCTTATTTTGTGAAAGGGAGCTACATTACCAATCACTAGTCAGGCTCAAAACAAGTTTGTGTGAAAACTAAGATAAAATGAAAAAATCTCTTTGTATGATGCATGCTGTTTACAGTAAACATTCTATTTATTAGAATAGTATTTTAACTATATGCAAAATTATCAAATAGTAGGTAAAATATGGTCGAAAGTACTCAATTTCTTCTTTGATTAAATCATGTTGATATGTTGGTGTATAAACATTTCAAGTAGTATTACCAGAATTTTTAATTAATGAATGATTCATACCCAAAACATGTTAATTGGCGGAAAAAAGTCTTAAAAATATCAACATCTTTTCCCAAAAAATTGTTGACGTAGCATCATTTCAATTTAAACAGATTTTGACCCTTTCTTTGGAATTCGTCATTCCTACTTTTACTCAAAAAAGGGGGAATTGATTTTTTCTAGAGAGAAGGGAAAAACAATGATCTATTGAGGGAAAAAATTATCCTAAAACCAGATATCTAAGCATATATATCAGATCTAGTTGCTAGAATTATTAACTCAAGCGTGCAGTGGAAAATGAGAAAAGCAATCACACACAATGCACAATTATTTCTGCTCTTCTAGATCAATTCGTCATTTAAAATTATCTTTAGAACTTATAAGAGCTCCCTTTTAGGAAAAATGGCTCTGAGAAATTAATTAAATGAACAACAAACTTGAAAATTTTAGTCTACAAAGAAATCGAGGCAGCCTGCCCTCAAATCCGTATGGTTATATGGAATCCGTATGACTATATGAAATCTGTACACACGGCTGTACGGCCTGCTCTGCTGGGCTCTATGGCTTCTCTTTTCCTTTGCTGCTGACTAGCTGCTTGTCTTCACTGCAGATTGGCTGCCTTCTCCTTGCTGAACTATTGCTGAAATCCTCACCAATGGCTGAAAATCAGATATTTGATTTTTCTCCTTTGCTCACATGACTTGTGAAATGAATGCTCTTTGTGTCTTTGTCCTTTGCCCTCTCTTTCTTTTATAATTTTGACATTAGGCAAAAGCCTAATCTTCAATGGTTGAGATCTAACTCTGAGATCAATGGCTCTCTTTTAATTAAATTATTAAGTGACCCACTTTAGTCACTTTATTAATTAAAAGTCACTATAATTAAAAACAAATGTCACTTTATTAATAAATTAGTAAAGTGAACTTCTAAAACAACATAGGATACTTTTAGTGACAATTTCTATAAGTAGACACTTGTTGAGAAATCAATACGCTAGTAGATTAGGGTTAATTCCTCTTACTTGATAATTAACTGTGAGTGTTTGTTGGTTTTTATCACTTTATTATGTCTTCTTCATCAAACAATTACCAAAATATAATTTGCATGAAGATCACAAAAAACAAAGAACACAAGATGTAGGCTCCAATTCAGGGAAAAAACCCACAAGGGGGAAAACCCAAACAACTTCTCTTCTTATACAATCGGATCAAAGTGAGATATCCAAGACCCAAGACCAAGACCAAGACCTCCACAAAGAACTAAGACAGCCCTCCTTTAGATCTTCTCCAACCAAAACAAAGCCAACAAGAATCAAAGCTGGTCAAATCCTCTTCAAGTGAGAATTTCAGATCTGCATCTTCGTAGAGTTGCCTCAGTATCTTTGCGGATTTTCTGTAACACCTTCGCATGTGTGAACGTAAACAAAATTTAGGCCTTGTAATCCACTGAGTTGCCTCAACACCTTCACACATTTGAACAAAATGTTAGTTTTTGTAGCATCATATGGTGTTGTAGTCTCAAACTTTGTGGAGTGGCTAAAACACATGAGATCTCTGGAACCCATAAATTGTTTCTAGAAATTCCACCCAGAGGCAACTCAATTAAATTAATAAGTCGATAATTAAAAAATGCCTAAGTCTAACTTAGGGAAAATGATTAATTAATAAGAACTAATTGTGAAGGGTGAGAATTCTCTAGAAGCTCACATGGATCAACTTAGAGATGATCTCAGCCATCGATTAAGATTTAATCATGGCCGTTGAAGTCTCAACTGAAGATTAGAAGAGGAGGTCAACAAGGTAGATGGAGGATACAGAAGTTGCAGATACTCAGTGATATAGGAAAATCAATTTTCTAGTAGCATATCAGCAGGAGGATTTGAGCCAGAGGTCGAGTAGCAGGTGGTAGAGGGGTAGAGTAGTAGATATCCAGAGGAGTTTCTAGTTCTGGAGGAGTTAGGGGAGGAGGCTGAGTTTCATCTCCTGGAGGCTGTGCAGGGGCTTGTGCAGATCCTCAAGAGGGCAAATCGATTCAGTTGAGGAAGAGTTCGATTTAGTTGCTGGTGGCTGGGAAAGTTCCCAGTAGGCCAAGTGAATCGCTGCTAGGGGCAGAGAGAGGCAGGATGTTTGATTCATAGGGAGTTCCAAGCAGTGCATACAAGAGACTGTGCAGGACCTGCATAGGGGTGGATGCAGATCTTTTTGGGAGTCGGTTTCTAAGCTCAGATTGTGGCTAGGTTGCTTGTGGAGAGAGAGTAATTCTCTTAGTTAATTTTGCCAGTATTTCTCTCAGATAGGATCACCAGTTTGGTGTCCATTTTATTGTACTCAAAATTTCTGCTATTGCATAACAATAAAACCCTCATCTGCTGCACTGATTTTCCCGCATTGGGTTTTTCTAGGGACAATCGTCCAAAAATAACGGTGTCAATTTGTGTGTGTGATTGCTCTAAATTTCTCAGTTCTGCATATTTTATTTCCGTAGCATAATTTTTATTTGTGAAGAATTGCAGTGTGAACTATTCGTTGTTTGTCGTAGCAAATAATTTGCTTAATAATTAACCAGTTACAAGAATAATTTCCAGTTGTTGCATTTCAAGGAATTTTCACACCGAAACAAGCAAAATTTGATTTTTCTTCTTTCCTTAGACTTTTCTTCTCTCTCCTTGGCCTTCGCTCTATTTCTTCTTCTTTCTTGCACAGAAATCGATGAATGTGAGTGAGTGATCAAATGAGGTCTAAGTCTCTTCCTTTTATAGTTGTCCAAGAGGTCGAATAGGTGCCTCTTCAAGGCCAACTTGTCAAGGAAGGGCCAACTTGGTATTGTCGGACAATATGACACTTTTTAACTCAGAATAAATTTTTTCTTTTTGTTACAAATAGTCCAAATGGGACTTTGACACATGATAAATTTTCTTCTTGACTCAATAAACCCTAGAAGCATGAAGAGCATGCTTTGTAATAATAATAATAATAATAATTTCATTTTCTTTCATTTGTTTTTACTTATTGATACAAGTACAATGATAATTATGAAGGCCGAACCTAGTTACATTTCAACATTGCCTCATAATGTAATGTTCCTAAGTAGGAAATTCAGTGACAAACAAAGCAAACAGACAAACCAATATCTAGAAATGAGATGCAATCAATAAACACCCATGAAAACACTGGAAATACAAAAGCCATTTTATTAAATCTTCATGGAGCAAATACAACAACGATGGAATTGTGCACCTGGGCTTGTCTCCAAGGACAAGCGTGACAAAACCCAGGTGTGCAAATAATGATTTGAGGGCTGCCCAACTGCTGATCCAGAAGTGATCTACGCTGCCCAGAAACTGCACTGCCTTCTGGAAAGGATGTGTTGAAACCCTTGCTTCCCTTGCTCAAAAAATTATGCAACTTTAGCTCCCGAATACTCAACGAAAACCCACCAAAACCCAGGAAGTGTTTAGCCTAGTTTAGACCCCTGAAAATCGACCTCCAAGGAGCACGTCCTCCTCATCATGCTGGCAAACTCGGCCTGTCTAAAATGGGCTGGGAAGCCCTCCAAATCTACCCCCAAACACTGAGATGTTTTCCCCTATGGATTTCCACCCTTATCCCAACTGATCCCAGCTCTGTAGTTCTCTCCCCCAACTCCCACGTGAGTCCAGTGTGGCCCTTTGCGCAGTCCACCAAGGCTGTAAATCGAACTGCTCAAATGCAGCAACCTCTTGCTCCAAAAATCCTCCCAAAGGCTGGTCCTTTGATGTATTCTAGCTCTCCAATCTTGCCCGGCAAGTGCTGCCTGGATGTACCCCCAATCACCTTTGCGTGTTTCCCTCTCAGCGTGTTCTAGAAATACGCTATGCTAGTCTGTGGGCTGAGTGGTGTGGCCACAAATATCCCCCACTGCTTCTCAAGGTAATTTGAAATGCCTTCCTAGGGTGGCACTCATAGTCCCTTGAAGCTAAGGTTGAATCTCCTGCCTGAGAGACTCGATGCTAAACAGCTAGTTAACTCGGCTAAGCAGCTCGAGCAAACACAAGTAAGTCCGATGTGCAAGAATGAATACTTCAATTGAGGAGCTCTTCCTCCTTATATCTTCGTGGGCCTTCCTTCCCTCATGTGGGCCCCTCTCCAAGTCATTCGATCCCCTCCAAGGCAATTCGAATTGCCCAAGTGCATTTTTCCATGTGGTCGCCCCCACCTTCCACTAGCAATCTAATTCAGCCTTCCTTTCTCCTAAGTTCCTAAGTCAAAATTGATGGGTTCTTTTACTTATCAAAATTTATGCAGAATTGTGGAGAGACCGAAACTTGTTACAAATTTATTTAGGAGGGACATGACAGTCCTCCCCTCCCAAATGTTGCTTTTGCTCAAGCAACTTCAGCGTTGGGTGCTCTAGCATGTGCTCACCCTACCATGTGGCATCCTCATTCGGCAGGTTCTTCCAATGTACCAAAAAATCCCTAATGGTCCTGTTCCTCGACTTCCTCTCCCAGGTCTCCAAAATGGCCTCAGGCTCCAAAACCAGATGGCCCTCATCATGTAGTGGCGGTAACTCTACTGTTGCTGTCACCTGTTGTCCCAACACCTTTTTGAGGCATGAGACATGGAAGATGTTGTGAATTTTGCTCCCCTGAGGCAACTCCAGCTCGTAGGTCACCTCTCCAACTCGCCTGACCACCCTGTACGGCCCATAAAAACGTGGTTGTAGCTTCTCGACCCCTTTTTGCTTCAAGGTGGACTGTCTGTATTGTTGTAACCAGAGATACACCAAATCCCCCTCCTCAAAGTGTCTCTTAGTTCGGTGCCTATCAAGGTACATCTTCTGCTGATTTTGTGTTGTCACTAAGTTGTCCTTGAGAGCCTTGAGGATATCTTGGCTCTCTAGGATCTAGTCTTTCGTCTTTGGGGCCCGACTGTCTCCAAAAACAATGTCAGTGAAAGATAATGCATCATAACCATACAAAGCACAAAAAGGACTCATACTGATGGATATGTGATGGGTGGTGTTGTAGCAATACTCGCCCAAGTGCAGCCATTGCATCCAATCCCTCTGCTGCCCAGTCACGTAGTTCCTAAGGTAGCTCTCCAGCCACTGATTAACTCGCTTGTTCTGGCCATCTATTTGGGGGTGGTAGCTCGTGCTAGGGGTGAGCTCAGTACCAACCAATTTGAAGAGCTCCTACCAGAACCCTCCCATGAACTTGCTGTCCCGGTCACTCATGATGTTCTTAGGAAGCCCATGCAACCAGAAAACCTCCCTGAAGAACAACTCTGCAACCTATGTAGCCGAATATCGGGTCGAGATGGCGAAAAGGTGGGCATCCTTAGTCAACCGATCAACTACTACATAGATGCAATCCTTGCCCTGTATTGTTGGGAGCCCAGTGATGAAGTCCATGGAGATACTCTCTCATTTCCCCTTAGGGATAGGGAGCAGTTGTAAAAACCTGGCGGGGTGAATCAGTTCCCCTTTGTTCCTCTGACATGCCTCACACTCTTGTACGTGCCTCAACATGTCCCCCTTGAGGCCCTTCCATGTGAAATGCTCCTTGAATGCCATGTATGTTTTTCTGAACCCCTGATGCCCTGACAATGGCAAGTCATGTGTTGCCTGGAGCACTCTCTCCCTTAACTGCGAGTTGGGAGCCAGGAAGATGTGCCCCTTGTAATAGATGACCTTGTCCATCCCCCAATAGCACTCATCTGCATGGGTCCCCTCCAAAATCTTGCATGACCTCCTGTCCTTGGAATAGTTTACCAACAATTGGGCCTTCCAATCATGGCAAATGCTCATGAGTGAGAGGCCTGTGGGTCTCCTGTATAGGGCATCGACCACTATGTTGTGTTTCCCCCGAACATACTCTATGTCAAAATCATAGGCCTGCACCTTGCTGGCCCATCTCTGCTGTCTGTCGTTGAGGCCCTAGTTCCCCATGATGTGTAGAAGACTTTTGTGATTAATCTTCACTCTTAATCTATTTCCCACCAAATACTGCCGAAATTTGGCCTAGGCATGCATGATGGCCAACATCCCCTTGTCATATATAGAATATGACCTCTCATGGGGTAAGAGCTTCCGACTCTCGAAAGTAATGGGGTGCCCATCTTGAGATAACACTGCCCCAACTCCCTCCCCGGATGCATCACACTCCACAGTGAAGGGCTGGAAGAAGTCTGAAAGTGCCAATACTGGACAACTGCTCATCACCTGCTTGAGGTGGTCAAAAGTTGACTGTGCCCCATCTATCCATGTGAAAGCCCCTCTCTTAGTTAAATCCATGAGGGGAGTTGCTAATTGCGAAAACCCCTTTGACAAACTTCCGGTAATACGTGCAGATGCCTGAGAAGTCCCTCAACGCTGTCACATCTCTGGGTACCAGCCAATCACGAATAGCTCGTATTTTCTCCTCATGTACCTTCACCCCATCTGCGCCAATGATATGCCCCAAGTAGAGCATCTCGGTCAAGCCAAACTCACACTTCGACAACTTGGCATAGAACTGTTGTTCCTCCAAGATATGCAAGACCTCCTCCAAGTGCTGGAGATGCTCCTCCCAAGTCCTGCTGTATATCAATATGTCATCAAACAATACCAATACAAACCTCCTCAACTACGTCTGGAACACATGGTTCATACATGGTTGAAAGGTAGCTGGGGCATTGGTTAACCCAAAGGGCATGACCAAGAAATCGAAGTGCCCATAATGGCATCAAAAGGCTGTCTTCGGGATATTCTGATCCCTCTCTCTGATATGATGGTACTCCAAACTTAGATCTGTCTTAGAGAAGTACTTGGCTCCTCTAAGCTCATCCATCAACTCATTGATGCAAGGAATGGGGTACCGGTTCTTCAATGTCTTCCTGTTGAGAGCTTGGTAGTCAATGCACATGCGCAAGGTTCCATCCTTCTTCTTCACCAGCACCACTGAAGAAGCAAAGGGACTGGAACTTGGCCTGATGTGGCACAATGCCAATAGTTCTTTGATGGCCCGCTCAATCTCATCCTTATAGGCCTTAGGATGCCTATAAGGGGTGGTAATCATTGCCTGCACACGAGGCTCCAACTCGATGGTGTGCTCGAATCCCCTGTCTGGTGGTGCCCCTGGTGGAATATCTCTAAATACCACTGAGTACCTATCTAGCAAGGCTTGTATGTTTGGAGGTGGTGGCTCGGTTCACCCCCCAACCTCTGGAATCCTCAGCTCTATTGCCCATGCTATGTCTCCATGTCGCAGATTTGCCTCCATCCTATGTGCTGAGACTGTTTGTGGTGGGTACGAATGTATGCCTTTAAGGACCACCATCTTTCCATTCGGGCTGGTGAACTCCATCTCCAGCTTCTTCCAATCAGTGGTAACTCATCCAAGGGAGTACAACCACTAGACACCCTTCACCACGTTGGTGTCCGACACATCAACCACAAAGAAATGTTTGTGATGGAGTAGTTCCCCATGGTCAGCATCGAGGTGGGCACATACCGAGTGCAGTACATGGTCCGGTCACCCGACACCAGGACTGAAAAGCCCTCAAACTCGATTGTGGTGAGGTCCCTCCTCTGAACCAACTGGGCATTTATGAAGTTGTGGGTAGCCCCATTGTCAACTTAGATTGACACCTGCTGCCCTTGTATCGTGCCTCTGATCCTCAATGTCAGAAACTTGGGGACACCACATAAAGAAGCAAGGACTCCCTTGGATGGGGCAAAGGATGCCCCCCCCCTGTGGAGGTGGTCCTCTCTCTGTTGGACTCTCATCATCTCCCACACCACACTCTTGCTCCACCTCGTCCTCCTGGTCACTATCTGAGAAGACCTTGATGTAGTGGGCTTTGCTTGTTGTGCACCGATGGCCAGGTGCCCAGGGCTCCCGACAAGTAAAGAATAACTTCCTCCTCCTGAGGTCCTTTCGTGTCTCATCATCCAACTGCCCCCGTCCCTGAGCAGTTCTTTGTGGTGGGGGTCTAGTATCACTCCCCTTCTAGGGGTAGGGGGTACGTGTAGGAAAGGGTGCTTGTGTCTTGGGGATGGCCCCTTGTAACTCTCTTGCACATGTAACTGCTTCCTGCAGCGTGGAGGGTGTGCGTGACTTCGCCGGTCCACGCAGGGGCTCGAGTAAGCCCTCTATGAAGGTGTACACCCTCCGAGCATCTAATAGGTCCCACACCATCACTGAGACTCTCAAGAACTCCGATATGTATTGTTCTAGGTTGCTTGTTTGTCGGAGTTGGGTTAGCTCCCTGAAGTGAGCCTCTAGATCCCTCTGGTCAAAACGCTCCACCACCCTCTTGGTGAAATCCTCATATGAAGTCACGTTGGCATGCCCCAAGGTAACCAAGCCATGAAACCACTAGTCGTGGGCTTCCCCCTTCAGGTGCAACACAACCATCCTGATGGCCTCTAGCTCTGTCATCCTGTTGAGCTGGAAATAAGTGTCCATCTTCTAAACCCAAGCTCGAGCAATGCCATCGGATGTGGGGAAGTGCATTCTCCCTATCATCCTTTGCAACTCATAGCTCTGTGTGCCCTGTCCTCCATAGCCCTTGCTCTTCTCATTCTGCTTGAGCTTGACGAAATCTCTGAAAGAGAGTGCTTCCTTGAAGTTTGCTCCCATAGATTACCATTCTCTGAAGTGCTCTCCCATTTGTGAAGGATCTTCGGCCCCTGTTGGTTCAACCTGTGCCAAAGGCACGAAACAGGGCAGTGTAGCTCGACTTGGCCCACTCGCTTATGGAGGTTGTGCTGCAGGTGAAGGATGGTCGAATTGTTGAGAGGCCCTCAAAGTTTCCCCAAATAGAAATCCCCTAGGAGTGCTTCTCTCCCGGTTCTGTGTTTTGATCTCCTATAGCATTTTCTTCTGACCTTTTGCTAAATCATTCAAAGCCTTCAGGAGGCTATCAAAGGCCATCTCCTCGCTGCTCTTGGGCTCTCCCATGTCTTCCTCTACTACTGCTGCCTTTCCCCTATCCTCTGTGTCTGGAGTGATCTCCAACTCTCTTTCTCTGCTTCGGTAACTCCGCCTCATGTATGTAATATTCTGCAGGTCCCCTTCTCTCATAGGAGAAATTCCCCACGACTGAGCCAAGATCTAGGCTCTGATACCACTGTAATGTTCCTAACTAGGAAATTCATTGATAAACAAAGCAAACAGACAAACCAATATCTAGAAGTGAGATGCATTCAATAAACACCCATGAAAACGCTGGAAATACAAAAGCCATTTTATTAAATCTTCATGGAGCAAATATAACAGCGATGGAATGGTGCCCTTGGGCTTGTCTACAAGGACAAGCGTGAAAAAACCCAGGTGAGCAAATGATGATTTGAGGGCTGCCCAACTGTTGCTCCAGAAGTGATCTACGTTGCCCAGAAATTGCGGTGCCTGTTGGAAAGGATGTGCTGAAACCCCTACTTCCATTGCTCAGAAAATTCTACAACTTCAGCTCCCGGATCCTCAACCAAAACCCAGGAAGGGTTTGGCGTAGTTCAAACCCTTGAAAATCGACCTCCAAGGAGCACGTCCTCCTCACGCTGACAAACTTGGCTTGTTTGAAATGGGCTGGGAAAGCCCTCCAAATCTTCCCCCAAACACTGAGATGTTGTCCCCTATTGATTTCCACCCTTCTCCCAACTGATCCTAGCTCTGTAGTTCTCTCCCCCCAACTTCGACGTGAACCTAGTTTGGCCCTCTGCGCAGTCCACCAAGGTTGTAAATCAAACTCCTCAAATGCAGCAACCTCTTGCTCTAAAACTCCTCCTAAAGGCTGGTCCTCTGATGTGCTCCAACTCTCCAAGCTCTCCTGGCAAGTGCTGCCTGGATGTACCCCCAATCACCTCTGCGTGTTTCCCTCTCCGCGTGTTCTAGAAATGTGCTCTGTTGGTCTGTGGGCTGAGTGGTGTGGCCACAAATCTTCCGCAGTGCTTCTCAAGGTAATCTGAAATTCCTTCCTAGGGTGGCACTCGTAGTCCCTCGAAGGTAAGGTTGAATCTATTGCCTGAGAGACTCGATGCTAAACAACCAGTTAACTCGGCTAAGCAGCTCGAGCAAACACGAGTAAGTTCGATGTGCAAAAATGAATACCTCAATTGAGGATCTTTGCCTCTTTATATCTTCGTGGGCCTTCCTTCCCTCTTGTGGGCCCCTCTCCAAGTCATTTGATTCCCCTCCAAGGAAATTCGAACCCAAGTGCCCAAGTGCGTTTTTCCATGTGGATGGCCCCCACCTTCCACTAGCAAATCTAATTCAGCCTTCCTTTCTCCTAAGTTCCGAAGTCAAAATTGTTGGGTTCTTTTATTTATCAAAATTTATGCAAAATTGTGGAGAGACTGAAGCCTGTTACAAATTTATTTGGGAAGGGACATGACACATAACTAGGGAGGTATTCATAATTACACGACAAGATACAAGGATACTCAAATTGAAATATTCTCATAAGAAGATAAGCATCATCAAGCATCATGATCATTGTTGACACCTAATCCTCAGGATTGGGTGAATATAATGTAAATAGATAAATAAGTAATATGAACAGTCATTGGGAGATGAAGTGAACAGTCTCTCCCTCATGTATATAATGAAGACCTACCTGAGGGAATAATACACACGAATCAATTTTGCTTTGAGGAGTTACTGCCTGGCCTGACATGGTATCAGAGCCAGTCCTAATTTTAGTACTCCTGCCCTTGTAACTCCATTTTCTGCCTATTTTCCTGTTCTGCCCATATTTCAGAACTGACACCTCTGACCTGGCAACAACGTTCCAGTGCAGAGGGCGGTTTTGGAAAAGGCGTTCTCCACATGATTGAACGTCCTCGGCTGAAATCCTGCGCTCATCTCTGTACAATCTACCGCCCTTGATTTTCAAACTCAAACTCGTGCCATAGTCTAGGTATGAGCATGGAGGAACGCAGATGCAAAGAGTTTGCTGTTGAAGTTTGAGGGAGCGCTGTTGAGTGAATGGCATACCTGCATGAGTGGAACGCTGCTGAGTGAATGGTGTGTGAAATGTGAGGGCGTTGTTCCAATAAGACCACCATACGTGCGGCTGCGTGGAGGACCACGTTGTGAATGCTATGGTGAATGCTATGGTCACGCTGGGAATGTGAACGGAAATGGCATCTTCACGATGCTTCATGTGAGGTTAAACTCTTTCATTACTTCCTTGTACTTGACTGTGTTTCGAATGTCGATATTAGTAGCAAAAGGCAGAGTCATCACTGCAGGGTCAAGATTCAAAACATATCCTCGTATTTTTGACGTCTTTGTGTGAGCAATAAGTCAATGCAACAACGTTGTCTTGCCACTAGTGTGCATCCAGGGAATCGAACCTTGATCAGAGTGGCGCAGTGGAAGAGTTGAACGCTGCTCCGATTAAGGTGTATGAACGCTGCTCCATATACGCGAATCAAGCCCTGATGAGAGCGGCGCAGTGGAAGAGTTGAACGCTACTCCGATTAAGGTATATGAACGCTGCTCCATATATGCGAATCGAACCCTGATCAGAGTGGTGCAGTGGAAGAGTTGAACGTTGCTCCGATTAAGGTATATGAACGCTGCTCCATATACGCAGTCTAGACGCGGCTCCATATATGTAGTCCAGAAGCTGCTCCATATACGCAGTCCAGAAGCTGTTCACATATATATGCAGTCCAAAAGTTGAGTTTGAAGACTCGCTCAAAAGTCCAGAAGCTGTTCACATATATATGCAGTCCAGAAGCTGAGTTTGAAGACTTATTTAATAACTTATATATTATTTTTCTTGAATTGCAACCATATTGTAATACAAAAAAAAATGTGATAATCTATATGCATAGAATATAGTCTTGATCTTTGTATATTAAATGAAGAAGGAAGAATAAGGTTGTAGTATTTTGAAGCACATTTTCCCAGTAGAAGTATTTTTACAGTACATAGATTTTTTTGCCAGCAAATTTTTTTTTTACAGTATGCATTCAATCATATCTATTGTGGGAATAGTTCTCACTGGCAAGGAGAACTATCTTGAGTGGTCTCGAATGATAAAACACACCCTCATTTTCAATGAGTTGCGGAAAGGAGTGTGTGTCGGAGACGGAGACAATGAACCAGAACAGCCTACCTCAGACAAAGAGCTTGTCATTTGGGAAAACAAGAACAACAAAGCTTTTGCATTAATCGTAGCATTTGTAAATGAAGAGGTAAGTTGCCATATTTCGTCATTTTCAACTGCCTTTGAAGCCTTACAAAAGCTGAAAGAACTCTATGGCTCACATTCTGCACTTGAAGTTGTTCAACTCATGATTAAACTCTTCACTCTTGAACTGCAAAATAATGATCCTCTTGCTCTTGCTTCTAAAGTAAAGTCTATAATGCATGATATCAAATCCACTAAGGTTGAATTGGATATTCCTCTTATCGCTTTTCTCAAGGCACTTTAACCTACTTACTCCAATTATCTTGAGTCATTGCAAGCAAATGGAAATCTCAAAGATATCACCTTTGACTCTTTTGTGAAAAAGTTTGTTGAAAGAGAGAAAGCTTTTGGAAAAAAGACAACTCTTGAATCTTTTAAAGAGGTTGTGTGCCTTGCTCATAAAGAAAAGCATCTTGTTCAAGATTCTTCAAGAGGAAGAGGTGGTTGAAGAGGAAGAGGAAGATAATCAGAGGCAAGGGTGCAGACACTCTCAAGGAGAAAAGGCAGATTTGCACTGCATACGCTGCAAAAGAAATGGATCACATGATGCCTCTACATGCAAGCTACCATGGGACAAAATTGAGCAGCAAAGAAACCAATAGAAAGGTAAATTGATGATACAGTACAAGGTAAAGCACCTGAATCCGCTCCTATGTTGTGGACAAATGTAACATTGGAGTAAATGAAGATTTATTTAATGCTTCACTTGCTTCTTGGAAAAATGATTGGTTGCTTGATTCAGGAGCAACTTGCCACATGACTCATAGAAAAGATTTTTTTGAAGAATTCATCGAAAATGTTGATGGAGCAGTATACTTTGCAGACCAAACAAAAATCAAGTTATCAGGGCTTGGCATAATCAGGCTTAAATTCCCTGGTCTTCCAGACTTTCTTCTGCATCATGTTCTATATCTCCCACAACTCAAGAGAAACTTGTTGTCCTTGGTCCACATGTAAGGTCACTCCATTCATATATTTGATGGCAAGCTTGAGGTAAGAAAAGTATCTGACCACTCACTTGTCATGAGGGGAATAGAAGAAGAAAGGCTTCTCAAGCTGCAAACAACTTCTGCTCGTGCACAACATTTCTCATACAATTCTTATCATGAAGAAGGTACACTTCCATCAAGTTTGTTATGGGATGCTAGATTTGGACATTTGAACTATGGCAGCGTCCACTTGTTGAAGAAAAATGGTGTTGTTGGTTTGCCTACAATTCCTAGGAAATTTAAGCAATGTGATGCTTGTATTCTAGGAAAGCAAAGCAAACAGTCTTTTCATAATTCACATTCAAGAGCACATAGAAAACTTGAACTCATTCATTCAGATTTATGTGGTCCAATGCCTGTTCTTTCTACAAATGGAAATAAATATATGATGACATTTATTGATGACTACACCAGAATGTGTTGGGCTTATTTATTGAAGAACAAATTTGATGCTTTTCAAACATTCAAGAATTTTCATAAATGGGTTGAAAATGATGCACAATCTCATATTGGGTGTGTCGACCACTACGTGTCAACTTCCCGTAGCAGTACACCCCCTTTTATTCGTAAAAGGGATAATGCTTGATTGACGTGTCCGTGCCATTCGACAATCATCGTCGACTTGATCATATTATGTTGTAAACCCAGTCTGCATGTGTGAATTGTAAATAATCTTAGCAGAGCTGAGTCATGTATATAAATTGTCTAGGTGGACCTAATTTCCTAGTGATAATCTACGTTCCGGAAGGTTTTTTGTCTCACTAATCCATGATCGGCAGAGTTTTCCTTCAGTCTAACCCCAAATCCGGAATGAATTTTGTCATTAGAATCTTAGGAGATTCCTAGTGCGTTGATCTGTTAGATTATATTAGGTCGCAGAACTGGGTGGTCTATGAGGGTCTATGTCAAATGGGATTTCCCCCTTGAGATGTAAAATTGTAAAAGTCATGATGTAAAGTGTCTTGAGGGTTAGAAAATGGTTTTAGTCCCCTCATAAGTCCTAAGTCCTAGGTCCTAGGTGATTTTTCCAAAGGCCAAGTTCGATGGATCCAATTAAAAATAAAAAAAAAAAATTGAAAAAATAAAAAAATAATTAAAAAAAAGATATAAAATAAAAATAAAAGTAAAATATATATATAATATATATATATAATATATATATATATATATATATATAAAATTAAAAATAATAAAATAAAATAAGATAAATATAATAAAATTAAAATAAAATAAAATAATTAAAAAATAAAATAAAATAAAATAAAAAAAAAAAAAAAAATAATAATAATAATAAAATAATAATAAGTCAAATTTTTGAGTAAATAAATGCAGAATTTCATTTTTTTTAATATATTAAAATGCATTTAAAAATTCGACGGATGAGATTAAAAGATATCTTGATCTTCATCGACGGTCGAGAACATTTTGACATGGATCACTCAAACTAGCCGTTGGGAATTTTTCCTTTAAATAGGGTGTTAGGGGTCATCTGAGATCATTCGATCTGTGAGTCTTGTGCTGAAGGAAGCTCTCTTGTAAACTTTTTCTGGTGCAAATAAAGAAAGACTTTGGGGTTGAAATCTTGCTGGTGTTACTCTCTGGAAGTGTTGTGAGTTGTTTTATTTTCTGCATAATTTTATTTTCAGCCATTAGTAATAGCTTGATGTAGAGTATTGTTGAACACAGGTATCTTGTTCACTTACTAGGGTTTGAATGGTAATTGTATTTCTGAAATAATGGCAGGTATCTTCATTGCATCTGGAATCTAGTACTGTTTTTTCCCTCTTTATTGATGGTTGAAGTGAGCTGTGCAGGAAACCCTTATTGAGAAAATTAGTGGGCGTTTGGGGAAGTTCTCGGCTGAACCAGCCAACTCCCACAAAGCACTCTCTTATAGAGCCCAGCTAGTTTTGATTATGGGTTTATCATTTAGAGTTTATTTTTGAGTTGCATGAGAGTTTTTCTAAAGCATCTCATAGTAAATCTGAAATTCTGAAAATATTACTGTGGATTATTGACAAATCTGGTTGCTTAAGAGTCGAAAAGCTGTAAATACTGTAATCATTTCACTAGTTCCTAGGTTTTTTTTAAGGTTTTATTATTGTATATTTTGTTTCTCGGCATTTTGCTTTTATCATTGTAGGTACAGATCTTAAAATTTTTCTGGGGTTTTCATTAAACAAATCTGAAGCAGGGTGATTTAAGATTTATTGGAGAATTTGGAGGGTTTTTTGGTCCCTTTTTTTTTTTTTTTTTTTTTTGCTGCTGCTGCTTGGAGTCTTCAGTTTTCGGAGAAATTTCGATTTTATTTTTTTTAAAAAGGTGTTCACTGTCCAAACCCTCACACAGTTGCACGTTGTTTTTCATTTTTCTATGCTGCTCCCTGACAGGTCTGCGTAACTCCTCATCACAACTATCCGCAGCTGTAAAATATGCAAACAAATCGAGCTGCCTTCACGCCGTCCCATCTCATCCTCCTGCGTATTTGCTGCTGTCCTCAGTCTTCACGCTTGCCATCCATCCAGATCCGCAACACGCCTAGGCAGCGCCACGCTGCAGTCACCACGTCTAACCTGTTGCCACAATCACATTTTCCTCCACGCAGTTTCAAATCTTGTTACCTGTCCAGAAAAAAGGGAAATGCGTGATCTCCTTCTGCTGCCGCTGTCAAAATTTGCAGCGTCCAGGCAGCAACGCCCTTATGTAGTCACATTTGCTCGGCTCCCCTGCTACCGTCGGGCTCACTTACACATAGAAAAGCAGTGAAATTACATGCGTGGGTTACAAGTTTTGATTTTCCATGTTTGGTTTTAGTTTTGGATAGTTTTATTTTCGTTTCATCGATTAGTCTTTAGTTTTAGATTTGAAGTTTAGCTTTAGGGTTAGATAATTTTAATGTTAGCTTTATCATATGTAAATTTCAAAATTTAGGGTTTTGATTTAGCTTATTTTCATTTTTTTTCTTTGACTTTATATTAAATAAAAAATTAAAAAAAAAATCATAACAAAAAAAAGAAATTCTTTTATCTTGTATCATTTCATTTTATATAGATCAGGTATGTTTTAATTAGGCTTTAGTTTAGATTCTAATTTTAGTTTTATTTCATAAAATATAAAAATCATAATAATAATATATAATATAAATAATAAAAAATAAAAATCAAAAAGCATAAAAAAGTTCCTTTACTTTCTATAGATTAGGTTAGTTTTGGATTAGATTTTATTTTTTAGGTTTTGTTTCAGTTTGAGTTTAAAATTTTAAAACTCACAAAAATTATAAAATTAAAAAAATAAAATAAAAGGGTTTCTTTTAATTTAGTTTAAGATTTTAGTATTATTTAGATTTTAGATTTAAAGTTTCATTTACTTAGTCTTCAGTCTTGTTTTATTTGAAAATACAAAAAATTTGGAAATATTTTGCTAGATTTAGTCTTGGCTCAAGGATTTGTCATGTTTGCTATATATCTTTTCTGTTGAGGCTAAAATTTTGATATTTATCATTTTCATGTGGTTAAATATGTTTAGAAGATCATTTAAAGATTAGCTATATGAATGTGATCTCTGGTTAGCATTTTACGTGGTTGTTTAAAGCATTTAATCTTTCGAAATTTTAATAGCTGGAGTATTGTTAAGCCATTGAGCATTTATTGATTATCTCATATTGGTAAATGTGAAACTTTGTTTGAGTCGTTTGATGGTAAACGATTGTTAATGAGTTCATATTTCTGCAGCATTAGATAAATAATCATTTAATCATTTATTTCATAAGGCACTAGTCTATTAACTTAATAAAATCAATTTAATGCTTGTTTCCCCTCATGTCTCCCAACCCAACTGGTCCCCAGTTGGTCATTCATTATCCCATAGGGTCTACCCCCCTTAGCCGTGGGAGACAAGCTTAAATGGAGAGATCGGGGATCAGGGTAACAGCCCCCGGTCTGAGTGTTGTCGTGACAATCTGTGCGACAACATTTTTTGGCGTCGTTGCCGGGGATAGAGTTTTTCTGTCCTTGGTCTCTTCGACATTCATTTCTTTTTTTTTTTCCTTTTGTCTTTAGCTCTTTTTTTTTCGAGCTTTTCGGTGTTTCACTTTCTCTATGGGTGGCGACTCCACCTCATATATTATCTACAAGAGTGTATACTAGAAGACATCCAAGCAGTCTGTGCAATCTTGCCCCTGATCCTGAAAGGGCCCTCAGGGTACGATTACACAAACTTTCTTTTCGTACACTTCTTGTCAACCTCAGACAAGAAGCCCTCTCTAATATCCATTTGCTTTTTACTAGTCCAGTTGGGCACGACATCATGGATATGTATGCCCCTTGCAATTTTTCTAACATTCCAGGGTATCCCAATCCTCTTCCATCACTTGGGATAGATAAGTTGCCTAACTTTCAGGGAGATAATGCGATTAGTGCAAATTCGCATCTAAGAGATTTTAGTATATGGATGGCCAAGTACGCAAGGTCTCCTGATTTGGATCATGAGGATGTCAGAATGACTCTTTTTATTTTAACTTTGGGGGGCAATGCTCATGAATGGTTTACTGAAAAGCCTCAGAATTCATTTGATTCCTTACAGTCGATCATTGATGCCTTTAAAGAAAAGTATGGAGATAAGAGAGAGGGAAGACACCTCGTAAAAGCTATTAGCATAATAAAAAGAGAGAGAATGAAACTGTTGAAGAATTTAATAAAAGGTTTAATGGTATTGTTAGAGAATTACCTCAAGACTATAAACCTACCGAAAAGTCGCTTCGAGATTTTTACATTGATGCCTTTAGTCTTGAGCCATCTTATGAATTAAGGCGTGCTAGACTTAATGATTATAGAGATTGTCAGACCTTAGCTATAGAGCTTGAAAAGGACAAGGCAGCATCTGGGAAGTCTGAGATTCCAGGTTTCGATAGGGCTGCTACGAAACTAAAAGAACCTAAAGGAAAAGTAGTTCAACAACCTGAAAGCGAACTTGTTCTCAAATTGCTTCAAAAGATTGAAACCATGGAAATTAATCATAATAAGGAGATAGCCACTTTGCAGAATAGGTTGGTCCAAATGGAAAGAGCACAAACGCAAAATTTCCCGCCTCGAAATAATAATAACAAAAATAACAATTGGCAAAAAAAGGGTCAATCTAGTGAGTAGAGACCTCCTAATCCATTTACTAATTTGGTTGATAATGCTCCTCCTTACTGTCGGGTTTGTGATGCTCTTCATGAAGAAGCCACTTGCCCCATCGTTAGAAGAATCTTGGATAATGGAATGTTTGGGGCAGGTGATCAAATAAATGTAGTAGGTAGCAAGTTTCCTTTGTCTATGGATGATTGGATAGAGGTCAAGGAAAATAGTCGTGATGTTATGAATCCTTTATCAACTTTTAGTATAAATAACCTTGAAAATGAAGATGACATTTTGGCTAGGTTATATGGTGAAAAACCCTCTCTTGAGCAAATCATGGAAATTGCTAGAGATAAAGGTTTGACCTATCAGAGAAGGGATAAAGATCAGAGCGGGAACCGAATTCCCCCTCGAACCTTTAACCCTGGTTTAAACTCTGGATTAGATATCGATTTGGGACATTGGTTCAACAATGCAAAAATCTGGGTTACTGTCTCCGAAATCGCTAAAATCCCTTCCTAAAGAGATAAGTTACTAAAAGTTATTCAAGGTCCTCAAGTAGATATATCTCAACAGAAGACTCGGGAAGTTGACTATCACGATGCTCCCATATATTTGCAAAGCTTAGATGCAGATAAAAAAGATCACCAACGTTTCTTTATCACCTTGTTAGTTAATGGATATAAATTGAATAATTGCATGTTGGATTCTGGTGCAGCAGCTTGTGTAATGACTAAAAGGGTCATGGAACAGCTTAACTTAAGAGTTTCTAGACCTTACTATAACACATGTGCCATGGATTCTAAGAAAATTGAAGTGCATGGTTTGATCAAAGATTTACAAGTTCATTTGTCAGTTTACCCAGACATCATGATTGTTATGGATATTGTTGTTGTTGATGTGCCTGATGCCTGGGGTATGCTTTTATCCAGAAAGTGGGCCTCTGATCTAGGAGGTAGTATTCAAATGAATTGGTCATATGCTATGATTCCTTCTCCTAGGGGTGATGGTTTTGTAAGACTAAATAGAGAACCCGAAAGAAAATTCCATGTCGAAGATCCTAAGAGACCTCACAACGAGATAATCAAAGAGCAATCTGACATTGGGAACTATGCCATCATGTCTAATTTCATAATTCCTCCCGATGATAAGATTAAGGATCTTAATGATAGAGTTTGGTACATGTACTTCGATGGTGCATCGTCTAGGCATGGCAAAGGTGCTGGAATAGTGCTTAAATCTCCCCTTGATCACATTTTCAAGTTTGCCTATCGATTAGAATTTGATGCAACCAACAATGTCGCTGAAGATGAGGCTATATTGTTGGGTCTTGAATTGGCAAAATCTTTGAAAATTAAATTGCTTAGCATTAAGGGGGATTATGATTTAATTATCATGCAGCTTAAAAATAAATTCACATGTAAAAATCAAAGATTAAGGAATTATCGAAATGCTGTGTGGGATACTATGGAGCTCTTTGATGCCCTTGACCTCAAAGCTATCCCAAGAGAGCAAAATAGTTTGGCAGATGAACTTGCCGTAGCTGTTGCTACTTTCTCTTTATCTGATGAGCTAATTAAGGATAAGATCAAAATGGAAGTAATATTTAGACCATTTGTTCCAGATAACTCAGAGCATTGGCAAATCTTTAATGATGAAAAGCAAGTCATTCGTTTTCTTAATAGTTTGGATGAGTTTGAGGATTTCCAGATAGATTCTGAGGAGGATGGATCTTTAAAACATGAGCATATCATAAATCATACTCTTAGGAATGTGGTTGCCTTAGAGCAACACTTTGATCGTCACGATGCCACAAAGTTGAGAGAGGAAAATAAAATGGACCCAGGCGAATATCTCGAGATAAAAATTGGTACTTCTGAGAACCCAAAGATTGTTAAAATTGGTAAAGGTACTAGTGTGGAGGAAAGAAAAAAGTTATCTAATTTACTTCGTGAATATCAAGATGTTTTAGCTTTTTCTTATGATGAATTAAAGGGCTATAGGGAAGATGTCATGGAACATACTATCTCCTTAAAAGATGAAAATGCTAAACCTTTTCGCCAGAAACTTAGGCAAATTAATCCTAAGTTAGTCCCTTTGGTTCAAAAAGAGCTTGCGAAAATGCTTGTAGCAGGAATTATCGCTCAAACAAGGCATTCGACATGGTATTCAAATCTGGTGATTGTTAGGAAAAAGAACGGTACGATAAGGCTTTGTGTCGATTTTCGAAACCTTAATCTAGCATGCAAGAAAGATAATTACCTTTTGCCAAACATGGAGACTTATTACAAAGAGTTACCGGTTCTGGAATGATGTCTTTTCTAGATGGTTTTTCTGGGTACAATCAAGTATGGGTTAAGAAGGAAGATCGTCATAAAACCACATTCACCAAGCCAGGGGGTACTTTTGAATACATCAGAATGCCGTTTGGATTAACCAACGCTGGGGCTACATTCCAAAGGGCTATGGATTATGCCTTAAAGGGGTTAATCGGGAAATGTATTGAGATTTACCAAGATGATCTTACTATATTTTCTAAAGATGTTATTAGTCACATAAATCATCTTAGGCAGGTTTTTGATAGATGTAGAGGATACGAGATTTCTTTGAATCCAGCTAAGTCTGTTTTTGGAGTAATAGAAGGGAAATTACTTGGCCATATCATTTCTAAGGATGGAATCAAGATTGATCCTGAAAGAATTGAAGCAATCCAAAAGATTCTTCTTCCTCATAATCTTAAATCCCTTCAGTCTTTCCTTGGAAAGACAAATTTTCTTAGAAGGTTTATTTCAAATTACGCAGAAATAGCTAAGCCTATTCAAAGTCTTCTAAAGAAAGATGCAAAATTTGTTTGGCTAGAAGACAACAAAAAGGCTTTTCAAGAAATCAAATGCGCTATTGCAAAAGCTCATGTCTTAGTTAGTCCCAATTATTCCAAGGATTTCATGATTTTTTCTTTCGCTTCCGAAGATACCATTGCTGGTGTCCTGTTACAAAAGAATAAAGATGGTCACGAGTAGCCTATTGCTTCATGAGTAGAGCGCTTCAAAATTCTGAATTGAAGTACAATACCATGGAAAAGCAAGCTTATGCCATGGTCAAGTCTCTTAAGCACTTCAAAACTTATGTGGGTTGTTCTAAAATCATTGCTTTCGTCCCACATTCTGCTGTTAAAGATATATTACTCAAACCGATTGCTTAGGGACTCGCGCTAGGTGGGTTACTAAAATATAAGAATATGATTTAGAGATCAGACCCACCAAGCTAGTCAAAGGCCAAGGTTTGGCTGAAATGCTGACTGAAGGTAACGGAAAGACTCTTGGTTTATTTTGTCTTAGCGATCTATCTTCGCCTGAGTTGCAAAGATTAGGAGAGCATGAGTGGTACAAGGACATAGTTTATTACTTGATGAATCTTGCATGTCCTAACCATTTAGCTACTCATAAGAGAAGGGCTCTTAAACTAAAAGCCACTAAGTTCTGCCTTATGAAGGATGGCCTTGGATGGAGAAATCTTGAGGGCATAGTGCTTAGGTGTGTTGATGACATTGAGTCCAAGAAATTAATCTCTTAGTTTTATTTAGGATTTTGTGGTGGTCATTATGCTGTTAGAACTACCGCCCACAAAATCCTAAGAGCTGGTTATTATTGGCCTTCAATTTTTTCTAATGTTTATAAGTTTGTTAGAGCTTGTCAAGCTTGTCAACTATTCACTGGGAAACAGAAGCTTGCTGCCCTGCCTCTACAACCTGTCATTGTAGAGGCACCTTTTCAGCGTTTGGGTCTAGATTTCATAGGGAAGTTCCATGAAAATTCTAGCAATGGCTACTCATGGATTTTGACTGCTACAGATTATTTCACTAAATGGGTCGAAGCCATTCCTGCTAAGAATGCCATTGAAAAGGTTATTATGGATTTCGTTGAAAATAATATCATTACTAGATTTGGTGTCCCTACTAAGATCACTACTTGACAATGCCAAAGCTTTTAGTTCCTCAGAGTTTTCATCTTTTTGTTTCAAGTATGGCATTGTCTTATCTCATTCGTCAAATTACTATCCTCAGGGTAATGGTCTGGCCGAATCAAGTAACAAGAATCTCATAATCATTATCAAGAAGATAGTAGGGGATAATAAGAGATCATGGGATAGCAAAATCAAGTATGCTTTATGGACAGATAGGATCACTAAAAAGAAAGCTGCTGGTAAATCTCCCTTTGAATTAGTTTATGGCTTGGATATAACCTTACCTGTGCACCTGAAATTGCCAGCTTATCAGCTCCTTCAGAATTTTTCTACTAATAAATATGTTGTTCAAAATAGAATAGATCAGATTGTGGAGTTAGATGAAGCTCGTAGGATAGCTTTCGATGCTATATGTAAAAATCAATCTAACATTAAGAAAAGCTTTGATAAATTCTCTCGATCTAGATCTTTGCAGGTGGGAGATATGGTAGTTCTTTGGGATCGCAAGAATGAAAAACCAGGAAAACATAAGAAGTTCGACAGTTTGTGGCTGGGACCGTACATCATTCGAGATATAGCTGGACCAAACTCATTCCACTTGCGCAAATTGGATGGCAAAACACTTGATCAACCTGCGAATGGCCAAATGCTCAAGCTGTTCTTTAAAGATGATATCTGATGCCATAGTGCATCCTTTGTATTATATTTCTAACCCTACTCCTTATTTCAGCATTTTATTTCTGTTTTAGGATTAGATTTACTTTCCTTGTTAATAAATGAAGAGCTTGTATCTTTCATGTGCTTAAATGTTATATAATGATTTTTGGATGGACGCTACTTATTTCTGTTGTGTGTTGCGTGGATGTAGATTCTGGATTCTCACATTCCTGCAGTGCAGCAACGTGTCCCCAAGTAGAGCCAGATGTTGACCACTACATGTCACCTTCCCATAGCAGTACACCCCCTTTTCTTCGCAAAAGGGATAATGTTTGATTGACGTGTCCGTGCCATTCAACAGTGATCGTAGACTTGATCATATTATGTTGTAGACCTAGTATGCATGTGTGAATTGTAAATAATCTTAGTAGAGCTGAGTCATGTATGTAAATTGCCTACGTGGACCTAATTTCCTAGTGATAATCTACGTTCTGGAAGGTTTTTTGTCTCACCGATCCATGATCGACAGAGTTTTCTTTCAGCCTAACCCCAAAGCCGGAATGATTTTTGTCATTAGAATCTTAGGAGAATCCTAGTGCGTTGATCTGCTAGATTATATTTGGTCGCAGAACTGGGTGGTCTATGAGGGTCTATGTCAAATGGGTTTTCCCACTTGAGATGTAAAATTGTAAAAGTCATGATGTAAAGTGTTTTGAGGGTTAGAAAATGTTTTAATCCCCTCATAAGTCCTAGGTCCTAAGTCCTAGGCCCTAGGTGATTTTTCCAAATGCTAAGTTCGAGGATCCATTTAAAAATAAAAATTAAAAACTGAAAAAAAAAATAAAAATAAAAAAAAAAATAAAAGATATAAATAATTTAAAAAAATAATTAAAAATATATATATATATATATAATTAAAAATAAATAAATAAAAATAATGATAAAAAAAAAAAAAAAAAATAATAATAATTAATAATAATAATAATAATAATAAGTCAAATTTTTGAGTAAATAAACGCAGAATTTCATTTTTTTAATATATTAAAATGCATTTACAAATTCGATGCATGAGATTAAAAGATATCTTCATCATCATCGACGGATGAGATTAAAAGATATCTTCATCTTCATCGACGGTCGAGATCATTTTGACATGGATCACTTGAACTAGCCGTTGGGAATTTTTCCTTTAAATAGGGTGCTAGGTGTCATTTGAGATCATTCGATCTGTGAGTCTTGTGCTGAAGAAAGCTGTCTTGTAAACTTTTTTGGTGCGAATAAAGAAAGACTTTGGGGTTGAAATCTTGTTGGTGTTACTCTCCTGAAGTGCTGTGAGCTGTTTTATTTTCTGCATAATTTTATTTTCAGCCATTAGTAATAGCTTGATGTAGAGTATTGTTGAACACAAGTATCTTGTTCACTTACTAGGGTTTGAATGGTAATAGTGTTTCTGAAATAATGGCAGGTATCTCCATTGCATCTGGAATCTAGTACTGTTTTTTCCCTCTTTATTGATGGTTGAAGTGAGCTGTGCAAGAAACCCTTATTGAGAAAATCAGTGGGCGTTTGGGGAAGTTCTCGGCTGAACCAGCCAACTCCCACAAAGCACTCTCTTGTAGAGCCCAGCCAGTTCCTGGGTTTATCATTTAGAGTTTATTTTTGAGTTGCATGAGAGTTTTTCTAAAGCATCTCATAGTAAATCTGAAATTCTGAAAATATTACTATGGATTATTGACAAATCTGGCTGCTTAAGAGTCGAAAAGCTGTAAATACTGTAATCATTTAGCTGGTTCCTAGGTTTTTTTAAGGTTTCATTATTGTATATTCTGTTTCTGGGCATTTTGCTTTTATCATGGCAGATACAGATCTTAAAATTTTTCTGGGGTTTTCATTAAACAAATATGAAGTAGGGTGATTTAAGATTTACTGGAGAATTTGGAGGGTTTTATGTTCCCTTTTTTTTTTTTTTTTTTTTTTTTTTGTTCTGTTGCTGCCTAGAGTCTTTAGTTTTCGGAGAAATTTCAATTTTTTTTTTTTAAAAGGTGTTCACTGTCCAAACCCTCACGAAGCTGCACGTTGTTTTTCATTTTTCTACACTGCTCCTTGACAGGTCTGTGTAACTCCTCATCGCAACTATCCACAGCTGTAAAATCTGCAAACAAATCGAGCTGCCTTCACGCCGTCCCATCTCATCCTCCTGCGTATCTGCTGCTATCCTCAGTCTTCACCCTTGCCATCCATCCAAATCTGCAACACGCCTAGGCAACTCCACGCTGCAGTCACCACGTCTAACCTACTACCACAATCACATTTTCCTGCATGCAGTTTCAAATCTTGTTATCTGTCCAGAAAAAAGGGAAACGCGTGATCTCCTTTTGCTGCCGTCGTCAAAATCTGCAGCGTCCAGGCAGCAACGCCCTTACGCAGTCACATTTGCTCGGCGCCCCTATTGCCATCGGGTTCACGTACACGTAGAAAAGCAGTGAAATTATATGCGTGGGTTACACGTTTTGATTTTCCATGTTTGGTTTTAGTTTTGGATAGTTTTATTTTCGTTTCATCAATTAGTCTTTAGTTTTAGATTTGAAGTTTAGCTTTAGGCTTAGATAATTTTAATGTTAGCTTTATCATATGTAAATTTCAAAATTTAGGGTTTTCATTTAGCTTATTTTCATTTTTTTTTTACTTTGACTTTATATTAAATAAAAAATTAAAAAATAAAAAAAAAATCATTTAAAAAAAAAATAAATTTCTTTTATCTTATATCGTTTTATTTATATAGATCAGGTATGTTTTAGTTAGGCTTTAGTTTTATTTCTTAAATATAAAAATTAAAATATTTCGATATATATCTATTATATATATATATATTTATATATATATATATATATATATATATATATATATATATAAAAACAAAACAAAAAAAATTAAAAATCAAAAAGCATAAAAAAGTTCCTTTACTTTCTATAGATTAGGTTAGTTTTGGATTAGATTTTATTTTTTAGGTTTTGTTTCAGTTTGAGTTTAAAATTTTAAAACTCACAAAAATTATAAAATTAAAAAAAAAAAATAAAAGGGTTTCTTTTAATTTAGTTTAAGATTTTAGTATTATTTAGATTTTAGATTTAAAGTTTCATTTACTTAGCCTTCAGTCTTGTTTTATTTGAAAATACAAAAAAATTGGAAATATTTTGCCAGATTCAGTCTTGGCTCAAGGATTTGTCATGTTTGCTATATATCTTTTCTGTTGAGGCTAAAATTTTGATATTTATCATTTTCATGTGGTTAAATATGCTTAAAAAATCATTTAAATATTAGCTACATGAATGTGATCTCTGGTTAGCATTTTACGTGGTTGTTTAAAGCATTTAATCTTTCGAAATTTTAATTGTTGGAGTATTGTTAAGCCATTGAGCATTTATTCATTATCTCATATTTGGTAAAGATTAAACTTTGTTTGAGTTGTTTGATGGTAAACGATTGTTAATGAGTTCATATTTCTGCAGCATTTGATAAATAATCGTTTAATCATTTATTTCATAAGGCACTGGTTTATTAACTTAATAAAATCAATTTAGTGCTTGTTTCCCCTCGTGTCTCCCAACCCAACTGGTCCCCAGTTGGTCATTCATTATCACGTAGGGTCTACCCGCCTTATCCGCGGGAGACGGGCTTAAACGGAGAGATCGGGGATCAGGGTGACAACCCTTGGTTTGAGCGTTGTCGTGACAATCTGTGCGACAACAGGGTGTATTCGCACTGATAATGGAAAAGATTACACATCAAATGAATTTGAAAACTATCTTCGCCAACATGGGATCAAACATCAAACAACTATACCTTATAATCCCCAACAGAGTGTAGCTGAAAGAATGAATAGGACAATCTTAAATATGGTGCAATCCATGCTCTTATTCAAAAATTTAAAGATAATGTTTTGGGTTGATGCTGTTCTATGTGCTGCATATATAAAGAATAGATGTCCATCTAATGCCATTAGAAACAAGACTCCATATGAAATGTGGTATGGTCATGTTTCTTCGGTAAAGCATCTCAGGGTCTTTGTTTCCACCTGTTATGCCTTGATACCAAAGGTACATAGAAACAAACTTGGTGCTAGAAGTCGTAAATGTATCTTCCTGGGGTATTCAAACACCTCCAAAGCATACCGTCTCTATGATGAAGTAAATAAAAAGTTTGTTGTATCTAGAGATGTAATTTTTCTTGAATCATCCAAAACTGACAATGTTGTTGAGCGGCAACTTGAATGCTTGGATAGATTAGCAAAAGCAAAATCATTTCAAGAATTTGATAATCAGATTCCACATCTTGAAGGGGGGATTCCTATACTAGATCAACATGTGGAATCTTCTTCTGAAGAACACTCTCCCCTACATGAAACTCCAACAACAGATGATGCTTTAAGTGATGTGATTGATAGAATTGGGAGATTCAATCTTGATTCAGTCCCAAGTCAATCAACGGAGCAGCCTGGACCATCTGAGAAAGGTCCCCCAAAGTGGCTGACAAAGACACTTGAAAGTGTTCATCTTGATGAGGTTGGAAAGACAGGAACTAGAAATTCAAACCGGCAAAATGGAGGTGATGTGGATGACTCTAATTCACCTATTGATATGGATGTTTTTTATGATTGTGAATTGAACTTGTCTACAGATTTTGAACCAACTTCCTTCAAAGAAACTGCTTCTCATGATGAATGGAAAGAAACGATGCAAAAGGAGTATGATGCCCTCATAAAGAATGGCACTTGGAAGTTGGTTGATCCTCCTTTAGGAACCAAACCAATTGGCTGCAAGTGGGTCTACAAGAACAAGTATAAAGCCGATGGCTCACTTGACAAGTACAAAGATAGGCTTGTGGCAAAAGGTTTTGCACAGAAGGAAGAGGTCGATTATGAGGAGGCTTTTGCCCCCACAGCAAAATGGGCTACCATCTGGACACTCTTTGCCCTAGCAACTCAAAATGGTTGCAAAGTCCATCAAATGGATGTAAAAACTACTTTCTTGAATGGAGATCTAAAAGAGAATGTTTTTATGTCGCAGCCTGAAGGATTTGCTGTGAAAGGACATGAACATAAAGTATGCAAACTGGTGAAGTCCTTGTATGGCCTCAAACAAGCACCGCGAGCCTGGTATGAAAACTAATTGAGCATCTTCCAAAACTCAATTTCAAATATTATGATCTTGATGATGCATCTTTATTTGTCAAGAAAGTTGGCAAAACAGTTGTATATCTTGTGGTATATGTAGATGATCTTTTGATGACAGGGAACAATGAAAGCTACATTGCATCCATAAAGAAGGAATTGGGGAAAAGTTTTGAAATGACTGATTTGGCTATGTTCATTACTATCTTGGCATTGAAGTAACCCAACATCCGAAGTCCATATTTCTTTCTCAAAAGAAATACATTGGAGATCTGTTAAACAGGTTTGGCATGACAGAATGCAATCCTCTTACTACTCCAATGGAACAAAACTTAAAGCTCACATCTATTGAAGGAAAAGAATCTGAGGAAGCAACAAAGTATAGACAGCTTGTAGGAAGTCTCAACTACCTAACTACTACCAGACTAGACATTTCGTTTGCTGTTGGGATCCTCTCCAGGTTTATGCAAAAGCCTTGTGAGGGACATTGGTCTACTGCAAAAAGAGTTCTAAGGTACTTGAAGGGAACTCAAGACTTTGGAATCAAGTATACACAGGTGGATGACTTTAGCTTGATTGGATACTCTGATTTAGACTTCGATGGAGACAAAGAAATTGGGGTATCTACTTCAGGATATGTTATGAGTCTTGGATTAGGAGCTGTCTCCTGGAGATCATGCAAACAATTAGTTCTAGTAGATTCTACAACAGAAGCAGAATACGTGGCAGCAGCTGAAGCAACAAAAGAAATTGTGTGGCTCAGGAAAATTCTTGAATATTTGCAGGTAAAACAAGTACAATAAACTCCACTCATGATTGAAAATACCTCTGCAATAAAGTTGGCCAAGAACCCAAAGTTCCATAATCGAACGAAGCACACCAATACTAAATATCATCTGATTCGACATCATGTTGAGGCCAAAACAATCTGTCTCTGTCATTGTTCCACTAATGAGCAAATTGCAGACATCTTCACCAAAGCGCTTGGAAGAGAAAAACTTGAACGATTCAGAATAATGCTTGGACTCACCAACATCCCTTTAGATTAAGGGGGGGGAATGTTGACACCGAATCCTCAGGATTGGGTGAATATAATGTAAATAGATAAATAAGTAATATGAACAGTCATCTAGAGATGAAGTGAACAGTCTCTCCTTCATGTATATAATGAAGACCTACCTAAAGGAATAATACACACGAATCAATTTTGCTTTGAGGAGTTACTGCCTGGCCTGACAATCATAACCAACATTGTCAATTGCAAAATAGCAAGGCCTTGACTGACAAGCTCTAACTCTCCACTAGGTGAGAGCACAATGCTGGGAGGCATACATTTGGACACCACCACTGCCTCTCAAGGCACATACTCCATCCAGATGTTCTCTAGGTATGTCCTTATAGTACTATTCTTATTTTGGATTCCCAATCCTCAAAGAATATTGTAAAATTTCCTTAAATTGCAGTAACTGGAATTGACTCTCCTAACTGATTATTAGCAGTTTATTAATTTTTTGATTAATAGCGAATAAATCAACTGCAATTCTTCACAAATAAATTCTGCATAAGCTAAATAAAATGCTGGAACTGAGAAAATAGATGCACACACAAAATAAAAATGTCACCAATATTTCTAGACTAATGCCCCCGAAAAAACCTGAAGGAAAAACTGGTGTAGCAAATGAGGGTTTATTTTATTATTTTGTAGCAATAAAATTCTGAGTACAATATATGGATGCCTTACTGGCAATCCTCCAACAAAATAATTTGACCAAAATATTTAGGAGAAAATTTCTCCCTTCTCCAAAATCATTGAACCTCTCTTTGGCCTGCTTGTGTTGTGTTATCGCTCAATTTAGGAGGGGTCCTAAGAGGAGTTCCTAAGGGAATACTACTAGATCAAGTGGAAACAATGGGACAAGGACCCATTGTCACCTCAGTCTATGTCTCCTACTCTTTATAGACTTTCATTAATGGGAGGAGTCACTGTTGTTGCTCAGATTGTACAAGCACTGCGACAATGACTTAGGTCGGGGTTGTCACCTTGATTCTCGACCTCTCCATTCTAACTGTCTCCCAATAGTAGGTTATGGGGGGTAGTCCCTATGGAAATGTGAAGGCGAAGGACAAGTTGGTATCCAACAAGTCCAGGAGACACAGTTGAGTGGCCTAGCTACTTGGTTAAATTTAGCAATATCTTCAGGATTAGATTAGATTCAAATACGAGACCAGTGCCTTATGGAGTCAAAAGTCTTGCTTATTATTAAATTAAGACCAAGTAACCGGATGGAAAACTACTACTTAGATGCTTCACTAACCTATATGCGATGCAAATCCTAAGATCTATGTGTGATGCGAGGATCTTGGTTACTTTTAGTTATATGCCTAATCTAATTATGACCTTCCCTTAACTATTTTGAAGCAAGGCACCAAGGTAGGTTGTGGGAAGGAGTCCAACAGGAAGCAAGCAAGGCTTGATTAATGATACCTTCTGTTAAGCTTCTATCACCCAATGCCTTAAGCACTGCAGAGACTGTGGCTCTAACGACTGTAAGGTCGCCGTGTTAACCACCCAAGAGTTGATAAGCCCGTTAAGCTAGATGAGAATGCTGATTTCTGGTAGCATCGGATGTGCTCTAAGCCTCAAAATTTGTAGGTAGGTTAGGACACATGCATTCCACAATACCTAGAAATCGTTTTGGGAAATTCCACATGGAGAAGGTTTTATTAAAATAATTGATTATTTTTAATGGAGGCCTAAGTCTAAACTTAAGAAATTAAAATAATTAAACGGTATTAATCAAACTGAGCGTGAAACTTCTAGAAAAAGACGAGGATCAAGTCAATATAATTTGAGCGATTGATTAGAATCTAATTCGGGCCGTTGGTTCTCAACGAGAAGATTATAAGAGGAGGCTTGAGGGGCATTTGGGAAACACATTGGAGAGAGATCAAGAGATCGAATTTCTCGGAGAAGGCAGCGCAACAGTTGCTACATAATTGATTGAGGAGATTTTTGGTAGTGAGGGGCAGGGATAGTTTCCAGGGCAGTTTTTCCTAGAACGAAGAATACAAGGCAGAGAGGGAAAAAAGATGTCCAGAGAGGCTGCTGCAGGGCCACGCAGAGCTACGCTGCGGCAGCGCAAAGCTTTAGTGGGAGATCGAAATTTCGCTGAGGAACAATCAAGATCTAGTGCCAAAGCCGGGGTGTGAGACTGGGAGGCCTGAGAGCTGAAGTCTCCAACCAACAGAGGATGAGAAGGAGGTGTAGCGTAGTCCCAGTTGCAGTGACGTAGTGATTGCGTAGGCTTGACGCAGTACTATGCAGAGGCAACATAGAGGCTCTCCTCCAGCGCAGATTAGTGCCAGTTCTTCCAGTGACAGGGTGAGATCATCTCACTACTTTTTTTTGCCTAGTTTCTCTCTATATCGGATAGCCAGTTGGGCATCCAACAAATTGTATTAAGAAAACTACTGCTTAATAATACAAACCCTTAGCTGCTGCACCTATTTTCCCGCATTCTGTTTTTCCGGGGACATTTGTCCAAAAATAATGGTGTCATGTGTTGTGTATTTCTTTCTTGCTCAGTTTCTTGTTTTCACATATAATTGGTGAAGGTTGCAGTGTATTAGTTTCAGTATTTGTTGTAGGATGCAGTAAATAATTTGTTCAGTAAATTAACAAATAGAAGAAACTTAACCAGTTGCTGCAGTAGAAATTTGGGTCTTCCAAATGTTCACATGGTATCAGAGTTGTAGGTGAAGCAAGAGAGCAGAGCCGAAAGAACCTAGCGCTGAAGACAAGCCAAGACAAGAGGACACAAGATGTGGTGCTAGCCAGGGATAAACCCCAATGTGGGGAAACCCTTGATCAATTCTTCTTATATGTTCTTCAATATTTCAGTAGAGAGAGATAGTACATTTACAACTAAAGTCAACACTTTGACTTATCTAGATGAGAGCATAGATCATCTCTAAGAAGATGATACATGAGATCAGTTGAAGACATGCTGCTTCAACTGATTCTCCAAGGTGACTCCTTCACCTATCATCGTGCTGCATCTCGTCATCATGCTGCACCCATCATCACAATGCTGGACCTTATAACTGCTGCACCTAACGCTGTATTGTTGTTCCATGTGTCATGATTGAACCATGTTGTCCATGTTAGCTGTCCCATTGCTTGTTCGCTATCCCTTGCATGTTTGTTGTACCATTGCATGCTTGGTGTACTTGCTGCTAAGTACCATACAACTATTCCAATGTTAGTTTGCTGCCCCTTGCATGCTGCTGTACCATTGTGCCACTGCTGCACAATGTCATGGCTGTCTCGTTGTGCTTTGCCATACCATAACAACACCATGAATTTGCAACACTAAATACTAGCTGTCCCATGTTGTATCATTGTACCATTGCTGTCCCATTGTGCACTATAAGCCATTGATCATTGTTGTCCCATTGCTTACCATTGCAGCACCATGTAGCATTGTTGTCCCACTACTGCACCATACTTCACCAAGTTGCCTTTGCTGCCCCATTGCTTATCATTGCAACACCATGTAGCATTGTCGTCCCACTGCTGCACCATACTTCTTGCTGTCCATATTGCTGCACCATACATCTTGCTGTCATATACTATGCTGTCTATAATGTTACAACATTCATCATAAGACTTGGATCTATCATTCATGACTGTGATTCAATCCAAACGACAGATAGAGCATCCTTATTTAGAACAACATTAAGGATAGCTGAAGGTGTGGCTTCTTTATCTCAGCGTTTACTTGTGAGAGCATTCCTTCCATGACAACAGTGGTATTCCTTTCATGACTGCGTATAGGATAAGGGCTTTTCCTTTCATGACAGCAAGGGCATTCCATGTGAAGTGCACTTCTTCTAGGACAGCGTTTAGGTGCCATCTCCATTAGGCAACGTAGCAACTAGGTTTAGGGCATCTCTTCTCCTTAGACATGCGGCTAGGGTTTCTGCGTTCATTTCCATGGCTGCATTACTACGTATTATTACTTCTTCATAGGGTAGCGTTAGGGCTTCTCCATAGGGCAGCATTAGGGCTTGCTGTTAGGCCTCCTTCACCGTGCTAGATCTCTTTTTCCTCCTGCGTCTAGGGTTCTTCATTAGGGCAGTGTAGAGCCTAGGGCACTCCCTCTCGATTAGGGCAGTGTTATCCCTTAGGATCTCTCCTCCTACTAAAACTCAAAGACAAGTAGAGAGGAAGAGATCCCAAGTGTGTTGAAATGACTTGAAGACCACGTCTATTTATACTAAAACGTTGAGCACAAGTGGGGTTTATTTGGTCACTGGCCGAACTTGACGAATTGTTCCATAACACAAATAAATTCATATCTCCATGAATACTTATCAGAATCGGATGATTTTTAGATCAATCCTACACCTCTCGATGAGAGGGATCCAAGAAAAATATTAGTTGCCACTAATAAGATGACCCACATGGAGTTTGGCCCTAGTTGCCAATTTTAACAGTTAGACTCTAAGCAACAGATAGATGCAACATCATATCTCAAAGATTATGAACATAATAGCATTTTTTGTCAAGTCACTCCATCAGGTTACTGTATCCAGTTTAACCATATTTCATCAGGACAAGACCACCAGCAATAAGAGATCTAAAATATCAATTTTACACTTATACCTCTCACATCAAGGTTATCATGCTCTTTATGACCAATGAGATTAAATTAGGTCATTGAATAAAGCATTATCAAAACAACAAGAGTGTCAATTACTCATTCCATATGCTTTTATCATGCTTATGGCAAGCATTACCAGCAAACTCATGCATAGGAGTTAATGAACTATCCTTCTGTATGAAATCCATCATGACAAGTATAAACAGTATCAATGTATCAACATTAGATAGCTTCATGGAATTCAAGAAGGTTAGAAATGTTCAACACCAAGTGCATAATTTCATCATAGGAGACATATCCAAGTCACTTTCATATGCATGTATGAGCCATTAAAGAAAGAGGCATTCTCATCATACCTTAGGGCTTACCGAGCCAATAGCAGAAACAAAACATACCATGCATACCTTGCGGTATTCAAATACCTGAGCACCTACTCATTAGACATAGGCCGCTTGAAGCACTTTTTCATCTTTTTATCAAGTACCTCTTTGTCTCTTTCTAGATTTGCATCTCAATTGATCCTTAAGAAGGATCTTCTCATCACATCTCATCAAGGAGGTTAGAAACGTCCATATACTCAAATACATATGCAGGAAGTACAAGCAATAGACATAATCATCAGATCTATAAGTCTAACAAGTAAGAAACATCATGAGTCAAGAAATACTTATCTTCAATGAGAGGTGATCCTCTCCCTCTTGAACCAATCTTCAAGAGCCATCAATGTCCATGGTCCATATACCAATGTTGTCTTCAAGTATCCAACCAGATCTGCTAGGGATTATCCCATCTAAGGCTTCGTTAAATCTCCCACAAGTGCTTGAGCATCTTCTCATTGACCATACTATATCTCATATAGTTTCCATAAACCAACGTTTTCTCTTCAATCCTAACCTCATAGAATCCATCAAACCCTAATAATCAAGTTACCTAGGGTTTTCTTCAAACCCTAGAATTCTTTTAGATCTCCACCATCCTCTTCTTGCTTCCATCAATTGTGTCATCATCGGGGTGATCTCCATGGCTTTTCTTTAGCCCAACTCTGATACCATGTTAAATTTTCTTAGAGCGACATTGTTCTTTGCTATTATAGTTGCATTTCATCATTAATACATTAAGTTCATCCCATATCATCATTGCATTATTAAGATCTACACCATTATACATCAGCATATGCAATTACATAGAAAGAAACAACATCACGAACATCATCAATGCAGCGGAACATAAAAGGAATAGTAAAAGAAAAGCATGCACACACATAGGGACACCAGGATTGGTCCAAGACCAGGGCAAAACCCACTATGGGGAAAACCCTTGCAAATCTTCTTCTTCTTAGATCGTTATCAAATGATGCAGAAAAAGAGAGTACAATGATCCATAACTTTGTCTATGCAACAAAATAATAATTATATCTATGAAACAGATCTAATCATGCTAGGAATCATAACTCTCATACTGATTGCTGTAATGTGGTCACAAACTGATGTTAACTGCTGTCACTGTACCGAACACTGTTGAGAACTACTGTCACTGACAATGAGCCCAATACATATGTTTGTAGCGGAAACTAACAAATTAGATCTACGGATCTGTATAACAGTAGAGAGAAACCTAGATCTACCATATCACTGAAGTCAACTGAATCCAAGATGTCAAAACCTTAGATCTGAACTGGGTTGCCCTCATCAACATTGTCTGTGATTGCAGAGTCGCTCCCAGGAGGTCTTTATGTGTGCGAATCTGTAATGTCCCTTCCAGAATTAAATTGTTACAAGTTTATTTATCCTACAATTTCGACTATTTTGGAAGCCATGGGACCCATGTGATTTTTGGAAAAGACTCAGGAAGGAAAAAGGGGTCGAAATGTTTTGTTGGCATAGCGTGGCGGTCACCTACATCAGGAAATACGCACCACCGTAGAGGGAAGTTCGAATGACTAAGGAGGGAAAGTCGAATTACTAGTTGGAGGGGGCCTACATGGGAAAAAGAGGTCCATGAACTATAAATAGAGGAGGCTCAGCGTCATTTGGTATCCTTTGACATATTGAACTCAATATTAGTTGCTCGAGCTGCTTAGCTAGGTGACTATGTTGTTTAGCACACGAGTTTCTTCGAGCGGAGATCTCAACCCTTGCTTCGGTGGACTACGAGTGCCAGCCCTAGAAGGGAGTTCTTCTTCTTCATCTCAAGTTCATAGCAGCAGCAAGGAGACAAGTTACAACAGTTGTAAGTCGAGTACCAACAGCAGGGAAGTAACAACAGTGCGGGGATTGCGCAGTCACAGCATGAGATACTCCGGGAAGTCAGGGAGACAGGAGCATCCTTCATCATTTTCAGCAGTATAGAGGAAAGCTACAGATAAGAGGGCCATCCTACACGCTTCTCTCATTTCATCACACGCAAGACTGCATTATCTCCTCCATGACTGCACAGTCATTGGAGTGAGACTCTTTGGGGCAGCACCATCGGAGGAGTTTGGAGCTAGGAGGCTGGGAGATCATTTGGAGGGCCATTTTAGGAGGATTGCTAGAGTTGGGAGAGCAGAGATTGACAAGATTAGTCATAGCCACAAAATTCGAAATTGGAGGAGGGCCAAGCTGTGAAGGGTCAATTTTTGAAGGTTGGAACCAAGGGAAAGCCTTTTTGGGTTTTTTTGGGTTTTGGGCAACGGTCACACTCCTAATTTTATAGAATCTTCTGGGCAGATCTAAGGGGTCAAATAGGGGTCCCAACTCAACCAACAACTAGAAGAGCTAAGGGGAATTTGGGCAAAGATTCTGAGTTTGACATTTGGCCAATGCCTTCGTGGGTTATTCTGGGTATTTGGTGGAGAGGTCGGGGTTATATTCCCGTAATTTTCTGAGCACCGGAGGTGGGGTTTCCAGTAGCATTTTTGCAGCAGACATCACAGTTTCATAACGGCAGCGCAGGGCATCATTACAACGGTTATTTGTGCCATCTAGGCTTGACATATTACCACCTGGGCTTGATCACACTTGCGATTGAGGCAAGCCCAGGTGCACCACTTCCACATTATTGTATTTTTCTCCCAGATTCTAATAAATGGCTCAACTGTTGGTTATTCCTGGACTTTTTATGGGTGTGCATTGAATGTTTCAATTTTATGGCGTTGTTTTTATTATTTGTTTTGCATAGCACTATTTTTCCAGTTTGGAACATTACAGTGGTATCAGAGCATGATCTCGGCCTAGCAGTGGGAAATTAGCCAGAAGATCATGGAAGCTTTGGGTATGAGTGCACAATGATGGGTGAAATTGGAGGCAAACCCATGGCTCAAGGGAAATCCAATATGCAGAAATTCTGGGTTAGAATTCATTGGGACGATGAGAGGTTGGCCCAGTTGAGGAGGGTGATAGACCAAACCCATCGTCACCCTTACAACAGAGACATTAGAGGTGAGCAAGCCGTGGGGGTGCAATCATCTACATCATGTGGGGAAAGCCGACTAGATTAGGGCACCAAATCTCCTGAAAAGGAGTAGGTAGGATAGGGACAGTTAGAGCATGAGCCCAGTGGGCGCTTTTACTGGCGGAGACCTGGCTTTAGATACCAAGAGCCATAGGAGGTTGAGCATGATGCTGAGAGCCCACAGGATGGTGAGGAACACATCGATATACCCGATGTGGTGCAAGAGTCACCTTTATTAGAGACGTCTTTGATAGCCCTAGTTGACACCTTGGTGGAGAGGATAGGGCCTACACACACAAAGCCATCTGTTGAGAGGATGCCACCCATGGATTAGATGCCAACAGTTGTTGAGGTATCTAGAGCCGTGACCGAGTTTTCAGGTGATAAATGCCCACGATGGTTCCATTAGTTTCGGGCCAACCTTCTAGCATTGAAAAGGAAGGTTGCGTTAGTGCGAAAGGTTATTTTGCAGCAGAAGAACAAGCTGGAGGGCATGAGAGCGGTTTGTGCAGAGTCCACGACCAAATTGACTCACGTTGGGGAGCGGTTGGATTCCCTACTGGTGCAACTATAGTGCACGTTGGGGCGTGAGAGCAACCATCTTCGAGCATACATAGATGGGGTTGGAAACACTGTGAGGTTACCTTTACCCATTAGACACAGAGAGACAAAGCGACCTCATTAGATTTCATGTGTTGACCACAGTAGCGAGATGAGACCGTGCAACACCCACATGTTGGGGTTGTTCTATGTGTGGTAGTTTGTGCATTCAATCCCTCTCTTGGGGTTGGATGGCTAGGGATTCTGAGTTGGTATCTTGTGGAGTGGGCTATGGAGATGGTGGTGGACCTGGGTGTAGCTTAGCAGGAGCTTCCAGGCATTGGGGATACCGGCAACGATTACTGGCATTGGGTTCTCGGTGGGACTACCTATCATTTCCCAGGTATGCCGGTTGACTACAACCTGGATGGTACAATTGACATAGCAGTTGAGCGTGCACATTCACTAGGGAAGTCTCGGTTAGCACCAATGGCCAACCAGTTTATGGACAGACTCTTTTGGTTGTCTTGGTATGGCATTTGTACACAGGATCAGTGGGTGATCAACATACTCTGGCAGGAGTTTGTCGGAGGAGGTGGCATTGGCAGGCCACCAGATGGTGCCTTGTATGGAGCTGGGAATTCTTTGCATTTGTGTTGGACACGAAGGAGCAGAGCAGTGTTGGCATCGCTGCTGACACTTGGGGAGATTCACTTCTTGGGTCCCTTAGGGAGGACTTGGAGGGGAGGTCACATCATCAGAGAGCATGGTGATGTGACAGTGGAGGTGATGATACGGGTTGGATGCGGGCCGATGCATATGGAGACAGCTTTAGGCCATCTCATTTAGGGATGGGTAGGAGCATCTAGTGTGGAGCAGTGGTCTGAGATGGGCATGGAGACGCATGGGGGTGTGTCGTAGTATGTTGGATTGCGCTGTGGAGTGGGAGTGCCTTACATCGAATTGAGTAGATGCGGGAAGTGACAGGTACAGTCACATAGGAGGAACGTAGGCCAGTACAGGATGGCATAGCCGTAGCCGAGGGTATCCAGCAGTGTACAAGGGTAGGCCGCGGTGTACTGTGGCATGTCCAGGAGTACTGGGATGATCAATGCTATGCAGGGTTGTATAGTGCTGCACAACGAGGTCTGGGAGTGTTGCCTCCAGGGAGATCCTTGGACAGAAACACCGGGCATACCTTTGGGCGTAGTTCACCGAGGATCGACGGGGACACAGATAAGCGATACTTGATGGTATCCATGGGGAATCACACGCCTGACCCTCTTCTACATCCCTCACGAGCGCAGTTGATTTTGTTGTCGACTTTCTACACTCTGGGCATGAGCAGTGGGGGATGAGTAGCTCACTCGAGATATTTGGGTGACACTCAGCTCACTAGGTGGGACACTTTTCAGCAGTGGCATTGGGTAGGTGCGTCAGTTGACAGCTGCAGGCTGGGGGATGAGGTGATCATCTGCAGGGTTGGCATATCTTTCATCACCGAGCCTACTTCTAGGGAGCTAGTCACGAGGGAGACATGTGTCACTCTTTTCTCAGGGCATGTCGGGACCAAGCATGAGCAGAGGATACCGGGTACAATTGAGGTAGTTTTCCAGTATGTGTTTGGGCTCTAGACCTTATATTGGCACATTATCGAGAGGGCGGATGGTAGACCCAGGGGAGATGGTTGGTAGGGATAGGTGGGATCCACATACCTTGAGTCGATTACGAGTATCAGATACCCATCTTTTGGTTGCATTCAGGGGGTAGCTATTTGGCACACGTGGCTTCCAGCAATCAACGATACTACATAGTGGCAGACACAGGGTAGATTAGTATGCATATGGAGCCTATATATTGATCAAATGCAGGGACTAGAGATGAGGCATGGATGGATTCCTGTAGTTGTCAGAGCTATGTTGCAGTAGGTCCAACTAGGGGATGCAGGGATTCAGTTGATTGTTAGATCAGTCTATCTCATGATGGTCGGAGTCATGGCAGAGAGTGGTCTAGTTCACTACGGAATTGGCACATGGGGTTTACACAGTGGCCTTCATTGGATGGTGAGGCAGGCTTTCTTTGTGCTGCACCAGTTCAGAGTTAGATTTAGATGGGTAGAATTTGGCGTTAGGAGATGTCGGGGCAAGATGTGTCTCGCCTCTATCAATATTCCACCATCGAGTTCCAAGAGAGGAGTATACAGTGTATGCACGATGGGCAGACAACTAGAGCCAGAGTGGTGCAATAACAACATGGTGGCACCGTTCTATGTCTAGCATGGGACCCAGACATCACAGTTCTAGACAAATTAGCAACCATTAGGGGTTAGTCGGCTGCAACAGCGGGAGGTCACTCAGGTCTTCCTTTGGGATTTAGCAAGTCACCAATGGCGTGGGGGACTTCTGGTATTTATATCAAGCAGGATAGTGAGTGGAGCGAGGGGAGCTTCAGGTGGGACAAGATCGATTGGGATCCTGGTATTGAGGGACTCTTTCTTGTGAGGACAGTGCAGGGACCTGTTGACCCTGCTACCTACACCTACCTACAAGTCAGTGAGAAAAGCCTTCAACCCCACAAGGTGTGGTTGATGCCAAGGAACTCAGAGAAGGGGTTGTCACACTAATCCCGACTCTCTCCGTTTGAGCTATCTCCTAGGTTAGCTAAGGAGGGTGGTCCCTAATGAAAAGTTAAGTTAAAAGATGTGAGTTTCTAGGAGAGTGTTATAGTGAAAATTGATTACTTTTAAGGATTTATGGGCAAATATGAAGTGAGCAACTTGAAATAACAATGCCAATCATTAATATGATTAAAAACCATAAAACCAGTGCCTTATAAAGAATTTGCTCAACAATTTAAAGATATATTTGCTCAAAGTAAAATGCAATGCTCTCAAAAGAGAAAACAAAGTAACCCTGAAATGTAAATAAGAATTGTTAGCAAAAGATATGTAAGATACAAAATGCTTTTGGGATAATCAACTTTATAAATCAAAACATGTTAAACATATCTTGCCAAAACCCAAAAATTAGTAATTAACTTGGAAATGTAAAAGAAAGGAAGTGCTAAACCAAGACATCAATATGCAATTAGTCTTGAAACATGAAAATAAAACACTTGTTTGAAATGATTACAATACCTGCTTTTGGAATAGAATTTGCATATGAAAACTCAAACCATCAAGAAACAAGTAAAGTAAATGTAATGAAAAGTGCTCTTGGTTAATTTTATTAATTAGCTCTGCAACAAGATTACAATTTAACTCTTCTATCCTCAGACCTCACCTTCGCCCAATGACATGGATCTCACAATGAGGAGTAGAGGATCTCTAAGATGTCTACTTCAACCAACTTATGTTGGAGGTAAAATTTTAATGAGGCTTGGGGCCTTCCTACACTAAAATGCTTAGATGAAATGCAAATTGTGTTTACTCCCTGTTATCACCCCAAGAAACTCTCCTAGGTTGTATCTCAGAGATGCTCGGGAACATTACAAACTCAACAAAATGTTGGAAATGGATGAATGGAAGGCTTGATGCATATTCAAGCCAGATAACCACTTCTACTGTGCTTAACTCTAGACATGGGTGAACACCCCCAGACTACAAGGCTTTCGACCACCAATTACTCACAGTTTAAGGAATAAGTGAATATGGAGAATACTGACCACACCAGCAGATGCACAGGACCCTGTGATGGCCGGCTACAACCAGTAAAAAGATCTGCAAATCTATTTCCTAATGCACAGATAGGATTACAGCTCTCTGGAACTAAGTAAAAAGAAACCTTCATAACACATTCAATGATACATACAAGATTCTAACACAGAGGTGGGATGATAACCCCTCTAGTGCTAAATATATATAGCACATGAATAAATGCATAATAGGCACAGCCTAGGACAAAGAAGAAGTGGAAAGTGAGCAGTTAACAGCAAAAGAAGCTTCTATTAGTTGAAAATGAAGACCAGACGTTGCAAGTATCACAGTAGTTACGGTCTTAAGAAGTTGAACCTTGCATCAAAACCAAAACCATCAACCATCATCCCAGACTACATCTGTATTCTGGGTATATATAGAGTTTGATTACAAAAAAAATGTTTTACTATTCTAAGCGTGGAGGGGTCATAATGGACCACCAACCACATTAACTATCTGATATGAATCTCTGCTACAATCTGCTGCTTCAATGAATGAATTTGACATTCTCTGGTGTTCGGTTGTCCTTCTTGAACAGGTGGAGTGTTGTACAGAAGAAGCTCCATAACTAATAAATGTTTTAACTGCTCGAGGCTGTCATTTTCTTCTCTCGGGTACACAATGTGTTGAATGCAGTAGGTGAAGCTTTAACTACGCAGAGCTGGTAGATGATCACCTTCATCCCTTGACAACACAAAATGGCTATGGACGCGAAGACTGCATGGCAAACAAATGAGCGGGATCGGGAATAAACGACAGCGGCTGGATCATGCAAATGAACGGCTGAGATTGACTCGGAGGGGAGAATCGGGCGGCAGCGGGAGCGGGCGGTCATGAACCATTGGATCCGGACGTGGCAGATCCAACGATCATCGTGAGGGAAAGGTGTGCGGACGCGAATGAGCGGGGAACAATATGATGGGTGGTAAGCGGTATACATCGCACCGCTTTCAGAGGTGAGCGGTAAACGTACATAGGCTAGCGATCCAATATAACAGCTGCGTGTGGCGGATGTGACAGGGATTAAACCGCTTTCCCCGCGGGTTATCGTGCGGGCGTTTTGAAGAAGCGAGGAATGCAATCGCCGTTAGATCGCGTGGTAAATGATCGGACGGCGGGGTTAAAAGCACGTGTTTCCATTGGATGTGACGTGAAAAAGGGCTTGTGAAAGCGCTCGGTCGAGATCACGACTATATGGCAGTATAAACTCGGCACCCAGGAGCTAAAGAAATAAAGGTTTATGTTGAATGTTGGAGTAAAACAGGGATAATGGGGGGTTATGGAGTTATAAGGAAAATGAAGGGGAAGAGGAAATACACTGCTGCGGGTCCCTTTGCGAGCATAACCAACACTGTCCGACCTGTTTTCATCCATCAAATGTTGAAGAATATAGCAGAGCTAACACTCCCCAAATTTAAATAATGATACCTGCAAATGCTTCAAAGAGATTGATTTGCAATGCTTGAAAATAAAATAGTGTTCAACATAAGTTGCAATTATAACTTCAATTGGAGGAATAAAATTATCTTACAAGTGTTGCATGTGTTTCATCAATGAATTAAAATGATACAAGTAATTTGCTTGAAAGTAAAATTTGTTTCAAATAGACAATGACAATAAATTGCTCCAATATTCAGGATAACAATGTAGCATAAAATTGAAGCATGTATTCAAGTGCTCATGAAACAATTTACCAAGGTAAATGGAAACGAATCAATGTTTGTTAAGAATATAAAATGTTTGCATGTAAAGGATGAATTGTCCAAAGTAAAGTGTAAGCTTGTAGCTCCAAGCAATAATGAGAAAGAAAATGCAAAGCTCAAATGAAATTGTAACAAACTTTAACTTAATGAAATATGATAGTGAGGTTGTGTTAATTCCCAATTAAGGCATGCATGTAAGTGAATGAAGTATGAAAGCTTAAACCATGCAAATGTCAATCCACTCAAGAGAAGCCTCCCTCTAAATGGGGAGATAGGATACCATGGGAGAAATCCCAAGCTCCCACAAGCAAACTAGATCTTTTATTAATATTACAATGAGAAGAGGGCCCTTTAAAGTTCTCAACTATACTTCAAGGAGAGTCCTCACAATAATTGTTTGAAACTTGGACACTAGACCTCCTTTCTTGAGAAAGTAGTGACGAGATCTCACAAAACGTATGCAGGGGAAACAAGGTGTGAGTTTCTTCCAAATGCCCATGGGTTAAAGAGGAAAATGGGCAGCTCTCTAGTGAACACGACTTGGCCAAAATAAGCCTCAAAAGGGCTCACGACATCCTTGGAAATCGAACCCCCAATACTTGCCAAAGGTCCTGCAAACACTTGTTAGATGTTGCGGAAAGTTGTTCTTCAAAATCTGCCACACAAGAGTTAGCAAACAATCCAAACAATGACTGCAAAATAAGTTAAGTATTAATGGAAAAATCAGCAAGATAAAACGTATATGTACAATTATAATTTACGAAAGGTTACGCTAAAGAGTGAGAGTAAATTCTCGTCTTTGCTTAGCCATCTTCAAGCTCTTAAATAGCAAATGAAAGAAATGAAGTACAATGTTTTTTAAAAGAGATTTAAATTTAGAAGTTCTCGGCTTGTGTACAATCTATGTGTCGAAATCCCTGCAAAACCACTTTGTAAGATAAGACTACGAAGGTTCAAAGAACAAATGAGAGCTCCTTTAAGAATGTATCAAGAGTGGGTTGGTCTCCCCAATGACTTCCCCTCACACTTGATTTTGTAATCCCAACAAGATGTTCCCTCTACAAAACTTCAATCAAGAATTAATTCCATATAGATTTAGCCATAAACAATGATAAGAAACTCTAGAGATTTATTTAAAACCAACTAGAGCATTCTATACCTAGAGCATACTTCTAAATCAAATGTCAATGCAAGAGAGTTGTACATTAACAAATCTTCAAGAGCATATGGAAGCAAATTAGATCAAAGCATGAGTAAAAGAAATTATACCAATGCTCAACAATCCACCACACTCGAAAAGGAGGAACACCTCATGAATGAAACCCCAAAGTCTTTATTGATATTTTTGAAAGTGTACAAGGCAGTAGCGCTTCCGCAAGCACAATAGCTAGTAACAATATTATTTACAATGTGAGAGCCCATAGCTCTATTATATAGAGAGTTGGGAGCCAATCCCAATGTAGAAGTGATTAAACAAGTGGCATGAGGTGACAATCCCAAAGAGAAATTCAAAGTTTTTGAATGGGGCTCCAATGCCAAGTGTAAAAATCGAATTCTGGCAAGTGGACATCATTTTCTTTTTCCTTTATGTGCCAAATTCGAATTTTATGGTGGAACGACAAATGTATATGGGTGGTAACCCATGTGGGGACAATTTCCCACAAAAATATCCACCAAATATTCTCCTAAATCCTCCCAAATGTGCATTGACTTCACAAATTCGAATTTCCAAGCAGTTTTTTCATTTAATGTGAGAAATTCGATTTTATTTGAGCACGTCCTTTCCTTGATTTTAGGAGTCCACATCACCTTGAGACTTCACTTTAACTCCGCCATAATTTTCCACTTAATTTCCACAACATTTAGCATGTATGGATATTTATTTTTCTCCATTTATTTAATTTCTGGTTTAATTAATTGCCAAATTCCCCACTAAACTTAGGAAAAGTGGGTTTTGAGGGTCCAAAACACATTATTAACCCCTCAAAGTGTGTCGTAGTAGAAAGTTGAGGGTGTGAAGTGTAATTTTGATTACTCATACCCCATACAACTTCCTTAGACTACACTTATTATAATTTAAATACAATTTTATTTGCAATTTTTGACTTGCGGGAAATCTAAAAAATTAAAAAGTAACTACCTAGACCTAACCAAATTCCACGAAATTTTTGTGTGATCTAGTATGGTAATATACATCGACTCTAGACACTAAGATGTGTCAGGGCTCAACCTTCAAACCATCACGCCGGCTTTGGGGTAAAACGTGAGTGAAAAAACCCAGAAAATTATCCGCCTCTGAAAAAGAAGGGATAATTAACCAGATAAAAAAAACACTCAAAGGTGTGCTCATTTGCTGATCGAGTCCAAACATTCTAGGCCTGTTACAGACCAAAAACTCATCATTACTAGTATCATTTATTACAATTCCCCATAGGGTGTAGAAACTGGGTACAAGAAAGATATTGAGAAGATAGAAGTAGAGTTAAAAAACTCTGTTGATTGACGATATTTGATGGTACAAGTGTCCTCTGGATCATCCCTAGGCATGGAGTCTTCATGTAATCATCAAATGCCACTCAAGTGGTCAACATTTGGCTCCATATGGGGATGCATGCTAGATACAAAGTGATAATGTGCAAGAACCTGGAATCTGCATCAACCAACAAAAGACATATATCAACAATATCCATTCAAAATATCATTAAATGAAATAAAGTACAGAAACGAAGAAATGGAAATTTATTCTAAGAGCATAAATGACAATTTATTCATGAAATAAAACTACTTAAAACAAAAATGACATGAGATAAGTTTAGAAATATGATACAAAAAGATGCCCCATGGCATCAGATGTCTTCGGTGAAATCCATCTTGAGAACCTACCTACTCACAGGCAAGTCCATAGGTTTTTTCTTTGATGTGCCTTACCCAATTCTGACTATATTGGGACTATGACTTGCCCCAATATTAACATTTTTGTGGCCATCAGATATACCAAACCTCTTCCTTTTCCTTTTCCGACTATTGATGTGTTGAGGCTTGATCCTGCTCAAAACTGGTGGTTCAATTTTTATATCTTTTTTCTTTTTTCGCTTTTTCCTTTTCTTCTTGGTTAGTTGCGATGGTGATGATGATGCATTTATTTCCAATCCTACTGCTTTGTCTTGAAAATGCTCTGATGAAAAATTTGAAGTACCCAATCTTTTTGAGCTATGCCTAATCTCTTCATTTTGAATTTGTTCCATTAGGGGGGAAGGAAATTTGTCAACACTGCATCACTCCCTGTCTGGCATGATCTATAGATAATCTCATTGTTGTGTTTCCTTGGATCTTCAACATGATATATTTTCTCTAACTCTTAGTCAAGTCTGACAAAGGTATTATCAGGCATGGGGATGGTGGCATATGATAAGTCCATTTGAAGGCCGCCACCTAGATCTGATGCCCATTTTCTTGATAGCATTCCCCATGAATCTGGAACATCTATCACAACAATATCCATAGTCATTATTCTATCTGTGTATGCAGCTAGGAAATCCTGTAAATCTTTAATTATCCCACACACTTCAATTCTTTTAGAATCCATTGAACATATGTTGTGATAGGGCCTAGAAACCCTTAAATTCAGTTGCTCCATGACTTTTTTGGTCATGACATTTGATGAAGCCCCTGAATCAAGCATGCAGTTGTGTAAAAGACGATCATTCACTATCAAAGAGACATAAAATGGTAGATGATCTTCATTCCCCACATAACAGTTCATAGTTTTCAATACAATTTCCTCATCTTCCGGTTCGTCACTAGGCTTTTCTTCGCTTTGATTAACTTCAATGACACTTAGTAACTTGGCCCTTTGAGATGGTATCTTTAAAAGTTCTGTCACTGGAATAGAAACCTTTGCATTATTCACCCAATTGCCCAAGTCAAAATTCAATTCTGAAGTAGGAGGAGAAAAGTTTCTGTGATTATTCTGGCCTTGGATATCCCTTCTCTGATAAGTCATCCCTTTGTGTTTTGCCATAGCAAGAATCTGTCTAGATGTAGGTTTTTCCCCAAAAATCTTAGTGACCTCGTCAAAATCTGCAATCATATTGTAAACCCCAAGATTATTAGGCATATGGTCAATCTCTTGATTTCTCTCAAAGGTGTATATCTGATCTTCTGTGGAGAATATATTGATTTGACCACTTGTGCCTCCTAACATGCTACTTTCCATGATTCTCTTCACATATGGGCATGTGATTTCTTCATGGAACTCATTACATGGCCTACAAAAGGGGGGATCTGATCTACCATGTTGGTGGATTCCAATGGATTTGGAGGCCTATGCTCCTGTTGAGGGCCTTTATTATTTTGCCATCTATCATTTGGCCTAGTTTGGAATCTTTGCAGTTGCGATCTCTCCATGGCCACCAACCTATTTTGCACGGTTTGCATTTCTTTGATGTGATTTGCTTCCATGCTCTTAATGAGTTGAGTTAATTCTTCAATAGGATCTTGTGTAGTCTCTTCCTTGGCATTGCCTTTGTAATCATTTGATTTTGATGGCCCTCTATTGAAACCAAGACTTTCAAATTTTCTTGACTGCTTTCTAGCACTTTCTATCTTCAAGGCTTTAGATTGAGCTACACTTAGATTCGTAGGCTCCTTCCTCCTCAACTCATAGGCAGTGTCAACCCCAAAAGCATCTAGATATGAGCATAAAAGAAATTCATCAGGAGGTTTAACAGTAGCAGACATGCCTTTTACTAATTCATTGAATCTCTTGTTAAACTCCTGCATGGTCTCATTCTCATTTTTCTTCATGTTGCTAATGGCATTGATCAAATGCCTATTTTCCTTCTCTCCAAACTTATCTAAAAATGTAGTCAGAATGGCTTGTAAAGAGTTATATGAGTTAGCAGGTTGCTCAGTGAGCCACTCAAGAGCATCTTCTTCCAAGATAAAACAAAAAGCCTCATCTTCACATCCTCATAATTAGCAGTGTTACACCATTTAAAGATACAAACATTAAAGTTTTTCACATGTGATGTAGCACTAATGGCATTGTTACCTTGAAAGGAAGGCAAATTTTCAATAACATTGTTAGGGATATTATGAGGATAGCCATTTATGTTAGTGAAGTCACAAGGAGCAAAAAAAATCATTCATGATGCTAGGCTCTACTTGTTCTTGAAAAAGAAAATGAATATCAGAAATAGCCTCTTGCCCAAGACTAGCAAGAGCTCTATTACGAGAAAGTCTATTCAACCACTCTCTAAAAACCCTTTTAGGATCAGGAGAGGGGCTAACTAGACTACTTGAATTTCTCCTGGTAGAGACTCTTGCAAAATTTGGATTGAGTGGAGTTGCCACTTGAGCAAGAATCTAAATTTGAAGTTCAAAAATGTTAAAACCAAAAGGTTAGTCGATTTCCTAGGTACAAGAAAGCTTGTCCCCGACAACGGCAGCAAAGATGTTGACCCTGCCACCTACACCTATCTACAAGTCAGTGAGAAAAGCCTTCAACCCCACAAGGTGTGGTTGGTGGCAGGGAACTTAGAGAAGGGGTTGTCACACTAATCCCGACTCTCTCTGTTTGAGCTATCTCCTAGGTTAGCTAAGGAGGGTGGTCCCTAATGAAAAGTTAAGTTAAAAGATGTGAGTTTCTAGGAGAGTGTTATAGTGAAAATTGATTACTTTTAAGGATTTATGGGCAAATATGAAATGCGCAACCTGAAATAACAATGCCAATTATTAATATGATTAAAAACCATAAAACCAGTGCCTTATAAGGAATTTGCTCAACAATTTAAAGATATATTTGCTCAAAGTAAAATGCAATGCTTTCAAAAGAGAAAACAAAGTAACCCTGAAATGTAAATAAGAATTGTTAGCAAAAGATATGTAAGATACAAAATGCTTTTGAGATAATCAACTTTATAAATCAAAACATGTGAAACATATCTTGCCAAAACCCAAAAATTAGTAATTAACTTGGAAATGTAAAAGAAAGGAAGTGCTAAACCAAGACATCAATATGCAATTAGTCTTGAAACATGAAAAGAAAACACTTGTTTGAAATGATTACAATACTTGCTTTTGGAATAGACTTTGCATATGAAAACTCAAACCATCAAGAGACAAGTAAATGTAATGGAAAGTGCTCTTGGTTAATTTTATTAATTAGTTCTACAACAAGATTACAATTTAACTTTTCAATTCTCAAACCTCACCCTCGCCCAATGACATGGATCTCACAATGAAGAGTCAATATAGTAGAGGATCCCTAAGATGTCTACTTCAACCAATTTATGTTAGAGGTAAAATTTTAATGAGGCTTGGGGCCTTCCTACACTAAAATGCCTAGGTGAAATGCAAATTGTGTTAATTCCCCAAATTAAAATAATGATACATGCAAATGCTTCAAAATGATTGATTTGCAATGCTTGAAAATGAAATAGTGTTCAACATAAGTTGCAATTATAACTTCAATTGGAGGAATAAAATTAGCTTACAAGTGTTGCATGTGTTTCATCAATGAATTAAAATGATACAAGTAATTTGCTTGAAAGTAAAATTTGTTTCAAATAGACAATGACAATAAATTGCTCCAATATTCAAGATAACAATGTAGCATAAAATTGAAGCATGTATTCAAGTGCTCATGGAACAATTTACCAAGGTAAATGGAAACGAATCAATGTTTGTTAAGAATATAAAATGCTTGCATGTAAAAGATGAATTGCCCAAAGTAAAGTGTAAGCTTGTAGCTCCAAGCAATAATGCAAAATAAAATGCAAAGCTCAAATGAAATTGTAACAATCTTTAACTTAATGAAATGTGATAGTGAGGTTGTGTTAATTCCCAATTAAAGCATGCATGTAAGTGAATAAAGTATGAAAGCTTAAACCATGCAAATGCCAATCCACCCACGAGAAGCTTCCCTCTAAATGGGGAGATAGGATACCATGGGAGAAATCCCAAGTTCCCACAAGCAAACTAAATCTTTTATTATATTACAATGAGAAGAGGGCCGATCAAAATTCTCAACTATACTTCAAGGAGAGTCCTCACAATAATTTCTTGAAACTTGGACACTAGACCTTCTTTCTTGAAAAAGTAGTGACACGATCTCACAAAACTTATGCAAGGGAAACAAGGTGTGAGTTTCCTCCAAATGCCCACGGCTTAAAGAGGAAAATGGGTAGCCCTCTAGTGAACACGACTTGGCCAAAATAAGCCTCAAAAGGGCTCACGACATCCTTGGAAATCGAACCCCCAACACTTGCCAAATGTTCTGCAAACACTTGTTAGATGTTGTGGGAAGTTACTCTTCAAAATCTGCCACACAAGAATGACTGCAAAATAAGTTAAGTATTAATGGAAAAATCAGCAAGATAAAATGTATATGTACAATTATAATTTACAAAAGGCTAAGCTAAAGAGAGAGAGTAAACTCTCGTTTTTGCTTAGCCATATTCAAGCTCTTAGATAGCAAATGAAAGAAATGAAGTGCAATGTTTTTTAAAAGAGATTTAAATTTAGAAGTTCTCGGCTTGTGTATAAGCTATGTGTCGAAATCCCTGCAAAACCACTTTGTAAGAGAAGACTATGAAGGTTCAAAGAACAAATGAGAGCTCCTTTAAGAATGTATCAAGAGTGGGTTGGTCTCTCCAATGACTTCCCCTCATGTTTGATTGTGTAATCGCAACAAGATGTTCCGTCTACAAAATTTCAATCAAAAATTAGTTCCATATAGATTTAGCAGTAAACAATGATAAGAAACTCTAGAGATTTATTTAAAACCAACTAGAGCATTCTATACCTAGAGCATGCTTCTAAATCAAATGTCAATGCAAGCTATCTCTATATTAACAAATCTACAAGAGCATATGGAAGCAAATTAGATCAAAGCATGAATAAAATGAATTATACCAATGCTCAACAATCCATCACACTCAAAAAGGAGGAACACCTTATGAATGAAACCCGAAAGTCTTTATTGATATTTCTGAAAGTGTACAAGTTAGCAGCGCTTCCGTAAGCACAATAGCTAGTAACAATATTATTTACAACGTGAAAGCCCATGGCTCTATTATATAGAGAGTTGAGAGCCAATCCCAATGTAGAAGTGATTAAACAAGTGGCATGAGGTGACAATCCCAAAGAGAAATTCGAATTTGTTGAATGGAGTTCTAATGCTAAGTGTAAAATCCAATTCTGGCAAGTGGACATCATTTTCTTCTTCCCTTATGTGCCAAATTCGAATTTTATGGTGGAATGGCAAGCGTATATGGGTGGTAATCCATGTGGGGACAATTTCCCACAAAAATGTCCATCAAATATTCTCCCAAATCCTCCCAAATGTGCATTAACTTCACAAATTCGAATTTCCAAGTAGTTTTTTCATTTAATGCCAGAAATTCGATTTTATTTGAGCACATGTCCTTTCCTTGATTTTAGGAGTCCACATTACCTTGGGACTTCACTTTAACTCCCCCATAATTTTCCACTTCATTTCCACAACATTTAGCAAGGGTGGATATTTATTTTTTTCCATTTATTTAATTTCTAGCTTAATTAATTGCCAGATTTCCCATTAAACTTAGGAAAAGTGGGTTTTGATGGTCCAAAACACATTATTAACCTCTCAAAGTGTGTCATAGTAGAAAGTTGAGGGTGGGAGGTGTAATTTTGATTACTCATACCCATACAACTTCTCTAGACTACACTTATTACAATTTAAATACAATTTTATTTGCAATTTTTGACTTGCGGGAAGTCTAAAAAATTAAAAAATGACTACCTAGACCTAACCAAATTCCACGAAATTTTTGGTGTGATCTAGTATGGTAATATACATAACCTCTAGACATTAATATGTGTCAGGGGCTCAACTTTCAAACCGTTACCCCGACTTTGGGATAAATCGTGAGTGAAAAAACCTAGAAAATTATCCGCCTCTGAAAAAGAAAGGATAATTAAACAGATAAAAAAACACTCCATGGTGTACTCGTTTGCTGATCGAGTCCCAACATTCTAGGCTTGTTACAGACTCAAAACTCATCATTACTAGTATCACTTATTACAATTCCCCGTAGGGTGTGGAATCTGGGTACAAGAAAGATGATGAGAAGATAAAAGTAGAGTTAAAAAAATCTGTTGACTGAAGATATCTGATGGTACAAGTGTCCTCTGGATCATTCTTGGGCATGGAGTCTTGATGTAATCATCAGGTGCCACTCCAGTGGTCAACTGGACCTAGGTGTGAAAATTTCTAACTCGAAATTCTACTGCAGTAATTGATTTATTTCACCTACTTATTTCTCACCATAAGTTATTTATGAAATCCCTTTAGCAAATATTAAAATAGATCTACTGCAGTTATCACATAATTTCATAGAGAAAATAATAAGCACAAGAACCAATCACATCAACACAATTGTTTTTGGATAATTGTCCCCGAAAAACCTAACGTGGGAAAATTGGTGCATCAGATGAGGGTTTTATTAATCTTCAGCGAAAATCGCTTTTACAAGGAATGATTTTACAGAGAAACTGAGACACTACTAGAAGAAAACACCTGAGACAAGGTTCATCATTTTCCTGGAAACTTTCTGACACCTTGGAGACCCTTCTCCCAGCCTTGCATCACTTCTATGTCACTTTGCATGGTTCGGCATCCCTCTGCGTTAGCCTGCGTGAGGACTACATCTCCTGGACTGCGTCTTCCCTCTGTGCTGTCTCTCAATACCTCTGTGTCACCTCCTCCCTAGTCACTCACTGTTGCTGACCTCTTCTTTCTCCACCCTGCAACTCTCCCTCTGAAATCGATCTCCTCTTTGAGAATTGATTTTCCTTTGGACACTAAGTATCCGCTGGTGTGTCTCCAAATGATCCTCAAGTCTTCTCCTATACTTTTCCTGTTGATGAATCAACTATCGAGATTAAGTCTTTAATCAATGACTAAGATTAAAACGGACTTGATCCTTGTTGATTTGGGGTAGCACCAGATGTGCTATAGCCATGAAAATTGGTGGAAAGGTTAAAGCACATGAGATCTCCAAGACCTAGATGGTTTGGACAGATTGTACCCGGTTTGGGAGATATTAAAATAATTAATATTTTTTGGAGTTCCTAAGTCTAAACTTAGGAAAAATAAAATATTAATGGGTATTAATATAAAATTGGGTTAGAAGGTTCCAAAAGTCATGTCTCAAGCCAATTCTAATCTTAGCTGTTGATTAGAGATTTAATCTCGGTTGTTGAAGGACCAACGAGAAAAGTATAAGATGAGGCTTGAGGGTCAGTTGGAGAACACACCAGGGTGATCAGTCATTCATTTTGCTAGAGGGGGGTTGGTAAGCAAAGTTGAATTAGTGATCAGCAGCAAGGGGCAGTGAGTACGAGGCGGGGAGGCAGAGACAATACCGAGAGACCAGCACAGAAGCAGAGTGAGTGAGCGCAGCAGCTAGTCCAGGCTACGTAGAGCCCAGCAGAGACAATGTAGAGGCTAGAGGGACTGTGTTATCCACACAAAGGCTACTGGAGTGACATAGAGGGTCCTAGAGGCTGCGCAGTGCCTTAGAGGGCAGACGCAGAGGGTCTTGGGGTTGATGCAGGTCAGCAGAAGGCTGACGCAGAGGCTAGAAGGGCCAGCGCTGAGCTTTAGTTGTGCCGGAGAGGGTTTTGTGGGACAAGTTTTCTGAATACTTGTTTCCAAATATAGAGGTATTGTTGCTATGTATTTTTCTTTGTCAGGTGAGCTGGTTAGGAACCCAGTTGTACTCAGATAGACTGCATAATAATATAACATTGCACCAGTTTTCACGCATTGGGTTTTTCTAGGGACATTTGTGCAAAAATAATGGTGTCACTTGTGTGCTTGTTTTCTTTCAGTTGATGATCTGTAGATGTTGTGACTGTATTGTGTTTATTTCGATATTTAAAGGTATTAAATAACTTGTTCGAATTTAAACAAGTAGAAGAAATAAACCAGCAAAATACAAATTAATTTTCTAACAGATAGACTTAGAAAATTCAATATGGTATTAGAATGTGGTTGCAGATCACAGAAAAACTAAAGGCATCGGCTTAGTAGAGCATTTGTAGTAGATTTAGCTGTCCCGAGTGACAGAGCTGATTCTTGTAGAAAGAAACAGAGGAAGGAGTGACATAGAGGGATTGCGTGATCAATCTGGGCCAGAGAGAGGCAACGCAGAGGCTGAGGAGAGCAGAAACAGGCTCATGTAGAGCCCAGGAGGGATGACGCAGTTGGCTGAGGGATTTGTTTTGCCGATGCCAGGATTGTGCAGAGCTAAGAGGCTCAATCCTTTAGTTGCTGGGGCGAAGGAAGCTGTGGGCAGTTTGCAGGAGCGAAGTTGGTGGGGTATTGTGGTTAGAACAATACCTAATAGGGCAAGACCAAGGTAGAGGGAGTTGCTATTGAGGCGAATTTCTAGCCAAGGAATTCGGATCAGTGTTGCAGTTGCACAGACGATCGAAGAGGAGCAACTTGACAGTTGGTCGTAGGATTTCCAGGAGGGAAATCGGGACTTAGGGGGAGTTCAGAAGAGAACTTCCAGACGGGAAGTAGAGAGACTCAGCAAGAGTTGAACCGAAAACTTCCAGGTGGGAAGTAGAGAGACTCAGCAGGAGTCGAACCGAGAACTTCCAGGTGGGAAGTAGAGAGACTCAGAAGAGTCGACAGAGAAGAGCAGCAAGATGGCTGTGAATGGGTTGAGAGATCAGGACATGCTGGACGAGCATCCAACTTTGTGGTCTGGAAGGCCAAGATCTTATCCATTCTAGACAGACATTGTATCAAGGGCTTCGCCCTGAGAGTGATGGCTATCCCAATTGACCTTGTAGCTAATGAAAGGTACGAGGAGGCAATGGCTAAGGCAAAATGCATCAATCCTTGATGGGGTCAAGGATCATATGGTACCACATATTTCCGAGAAGGAAACGATAAAAGAGATGTGGGACACTTTGAAGACATTGTACTAGCATACTTCCGTGCAGAGGAAGATGCTCCTAGAGAATCAACCAAGGTCATACTTGATGCAGAAGGGAGAGCAGATAGATGTGTTCCTCGGTTGGTTGAAGGAGATCCGTGACCAACTGACTTCCATAGGGGCCATGCCGGATCAGGAGTTGATGTTAAGGACTGCACTTAACGTAGTCTCCGAGGATTGGGAGACATTTGTCTAGAGCATACTGGGCAGGGCGAGTCTTCCAGATTGGGAAGAACTGTGGGCGGCTCTTTGTCAAGAAGAAATCAAACGGCTGACCAAGACGGGGAGTAGCAACAAAGGGGTCAGGATCAAGAAGGAAGAGGAAGAGGATGCGGCTCTAGCTTTTGCGGGAAAGCAGGAGAAGAGGAAGAAGAAGGACCTCTCCAAGGTCAAGTGCTTCCACTGTGGGGAACTGGGTCACTCTACGAACCAGTGTTCGAGGAAGAAGAGTAAGGGAGAGGCTTCTGACTCAAAGGCAGTGCCAGTGAGGGCAGAGAAAGAAGTCGAGGAGGATGACGATTATGCCATGAGTGCTCATGTGCCACTTGAGAAGAAGTGGGGAGACGTCGAGCTGTAGTCAGGAGGACTACAAGCGATGAGGGGCAGGATCCTTGAGGTATCCAACCTCTTGGATTATACCTTGCTACGGGAGCCCCAAAGAGGAGTAACAGCACTGGCGATGTAGGTAGAGACGGATGCAGATGAAGTGGTAGAGAGTGCTACAGTGCAAGAGTTCTCGGGCACCGCGAGGCTAGTAGGCTGCAACAGTGCGAGAGGCACGAGAGTGTTGCACCAGTGTAGGATGGCACAAAGAGGTGTGCAATGGTGCGAGATGCAGGGGGTTGTTGCAGCAGTGTAGAGGTCAGTAGAGGGAGCACTTGATAGCGACAGAGAGAGCTTCAGCATCGGGAGTGTTTCTAACCTGACAGGGATGTCAGAAGTTGGGTGGTTCAATTACTTCTCAGTAACTGAGTTGCAGTGCAGTAGCATGATGCAGCATGATGAGAGGGGATGTAGTGTTGCGAGAATGGACCACCAGTAGCACAGTTGTAGCAGTGGCAGTGGCAGGGCCATGGGCAGCAGTGTAGGATGCAGCAGTGCAGAGGATGTTGGGTGGGGAGGCCTAACATCAGCATAGGTACCGGTGCTGGATAATCAGAGTAATGCTTAGTGAGGAGTATTACTAGAGCACAATCCTCGCTAAGAGGGAGTGTTGATTTGGGGTAGCATCGGATGTGCTCTAGCCATGAATTTGGTGGAGAGACTAAAGCACATGAAATCTCCAAGACCAGAAATGTTTTGGATAGATTGTACTCGGTTTGGGAGATATTAAAATAATTAATATTTTTTGGAGTTCCTAAGTCTAAACTCAGGAAAAATAAAATATTAATGGGTATTAATATAAAACTGGGTTAGAAGGTTCCAAAAGTCATGGATCAAGCCAAATCTAATCTTAGCCATTGATTAGAGATTTAATCTCGACTGTTGAAGGACCAACGAAAAAAGTATAAGAAGAGGCTTGAGGGTCAGTCGGAGAACACACCAGGGTGATCAATCATACATTTTGCTAGAGGGGGGTTGCTAAGCAAAGTTGAATTAGTGATCAGCAGCGAGGGGTAGTGAGTACGAGGCAGAGAGGTAGAGACAATACTGAGAGACTAGCGCAGAAGCAGAGAGAGCGAGAGCAGTAGCCAGTCCAAGCTACGTAGAGCCTAGCAGAGACAACGTAGAGGCCAGAGGGACCGCGTCATCCACGCAGAGGCTACTGGAGTGACACTGAGGGTCCTAGAGGCTGTGTAGTGCCTCAGAGGGCTGACGCAGAGGGTCTTGGGGTTGATGTAGGTCAGCAGAAGGCTGACGTAGAGGCCAAAAGGGCCAACGCTGAGCTTCAGTTGTGCTGGAGAGGGTTTTGTGGGACAGGTTTTCTGAATAAATGTTTCCGAATATAGAGGTATTGCTGCTGTGTATTTTTCTCTGTCGGGTGAGCTAGTTAGGCACCCAGTTGTACTCAGATAGACTGCATAATAATATAACCCTTTGAATAACTGCATCGGTTTTCTCGCATTGGGTTTTTCCGGGGACATTTGTCCAAAAATAACGTTGTCACTTGTGTGCCTGTTTTCTTTCAGTTGATGATCTATATATGTTGTAACTTGTGACTGTATTGTGTTTATTTCGGTATTTAAAGGTATTAAATAACTTGTTCGAATTTAAACAAGTAGAAGAAATAAACCAGCAGAATACAAATTAATTTTCTAACAGATAGACTTAGAAAATTCGATAATCCTCGTCTCTTAGAAGCTTCTCACCCTTATCTCTATTAATACCCATTAATATTTTTATTTTTCTAAGTTTAAACTCAGGAACCCATTAAAAATATTATTTATTTTAATAACTCCTCATCCGGGTGGAATTTCTCCAAACGATTTATGGGTCTTGGAGATCTCATGTATTGTAGCCCTTACACAATTTTGGAGCTAGAGCACATTCGATGCTACCCAAAACCAACACTCCCTCTTAGCGAGGAATGTGCTCTAGCAATGCTTCACCATAGAAGCATCACACTGATCCTCCACATCGGTCCTTTGTGCTGATGCTTGGCTTGCGGCCCCACATCCACTGCACTGTTGTTTCCTGTACTGTTGCCCATGACACTGCCATTGTCATTGCTATATCTGTACTGCAGCTCTTGATACTTATCCATTTCTTCTCCCTGAAATAAACAAACTTTGTTCTTCCTAGAGCCTTGGTGAGGATGTCTGCCACCTATTCTCCTGTAGGAGTGTACCTCAACTTACTGCCCCTCTTTGGACATAGTGTCTGACAAAGTGACACCTGATATCAATGTGCTTCGACTGATCATAAAATAATGGATTCTTAGAAAGCTTGATGTAACTCTGATTATCACACAACATCCTGGTTGCTTCCATCCTTCTCCTGAATAGGTTCACAAGCAATTTCTTAAGCCATATGGCTTCACATGAAGCTGTGCTAGCTGCCATCTATTCTTCTTTAGTTGAGCTCAGAGCCACGTATTTCTATTTTCTACTACACCAGGAGGTCATTCTTGATCCAATGTTGAAACAATACCTAGTTGTACTTTTCCGATCTACTGAACTTCCAGCCCATTCTGCGTCAGTGTACCCACTCGGCCTGATGTCATTGCCTTGGGTGTACAATAGTCCATATTCCATTGTTCCTTGTATATACCTGAGAACATGTTTGGCTGCTGCCCAGTGCGCCCTCTTAGGTTCGACCATGAACTGACTGAGGGTGTTGACATCATAACTATTGGAATTTCTAAGTCTAACTGTTAGAAATCCTTCATGTACTTTCTGATTTATTTCTGCATACTTGTTATGTTTAATTAACAAGTTATTTACCATGTAAATACTGAAAATAAATACAAGTACATGCTCAACACATTACAGATCATCAACTGAAGGAAAAACAAGCACATAAGTGACACCGTTGTTTTTGGAGTAATGTCCCTGGAAAAACCCAATGCGGGAAAACCAGTGCAGCTATCTGAGGGTTTTATTATTAAGCAATTTCAGAATACAATCTTGGTGCCAAATTGGCTCACCCAACAGAGAATTCCCTTGGCAGTAGTACCCTCTTAGTGGGAGACAGATATCAGCCCCAATTTGCCCCATGAAATCTCCTAGTGTTAGCCTCTAGGATCTGCATTAGCCTCTCTGGCCCAACGTCACCCCAACTAGCCCTGCGTCAGCCTCTAGAGGCTCTACGTCAGCCTCTGGAGCCTCTTCATGACCCACGCTGGCTCTATCTGGCACTACGTAGCTCCTGGCTGCCTCTGCGTGTCCTCTGGCTGCTTTTGCGTGGCCTCTAGCTAGCTCTGCGTAAACCCTCTCTCTGCTTCTGCGCTACTTCTCCTAGTATCCTCTCCACTTCTCTGCTTCTATATTCACTGCCTCTCAGTTGCAACTCTGATCACTCCTTCGATTTCCTCAGCAAGCCCTACCCCAGAAAATTGAATTCTTGATCAACTCGGTGTGTTCTCCAAGTGACCCTCAAGCCTCCTCTTATACTTTTCTCGTTGAGAATTCAACGGCCGAGATTAAGTCCCTAATCAATGGCTGAGATTAACTCTGGCTTGATACATGACTTTTGGACACTTCTAACCAATGTTGCACGAAGCGGGGACGCGGAAGCATCATTTTCCAAAAATCTAGGAAGTAAAGCATCTGCGGAAGTATCTGCTATATATATATATTTTATATTTTTTTGCATTTATACTCAAAACAAACATCCAAAATACCAAATTAGTTGTAGAAGACATGAAAACATGCATATTTTTGCATAAACCAAGATAGATATGGCATCCATGATTCCATTGTAGTTACTAATATGTACATCAACCATCTATATTCTAGCGATTACAAACATACATCAAATTTTTAAGCATATTATAAAACATAAAACATTTAAGAATATTATAAAACATAAAACATAGAGCATATTATGATTTATCTAGCAAGTGAGCAACTGTCAACGTTTGTCATGTCCAAAATTCAAATAATAATGTTTACAAAATATGTCACTTGGTCACCGCCAAGACAAAAAGTGTTCAAAATTCACTCCTCCAAGCTCTCCTCTCTTCTCCTCTCCTTTCCTCTCTTCTCTTCTTCTCTCCTCTCTTCTTTTCTCCAACTCTCATAAACTCAAAGTGAGCAAATGAGGAATGAATGGGGGATTTATTCCTTTCATTCCTCACCCTAACCCAAGGTGGACCCACCCCCTTTATGCCAAGTCAAGCTAAAACTAAAAGAAAATTAAAAAAATCGCATTTCTTCTCTTCGTGTGGCGCTTTTCTGAAATTGTACGGGAAGCATATGCTTCGCCCTCTGAAGTGCCATGCTTCGTACATCCGAAGCGTCGTACGAAGCGTGCTTTGGAGATTCGGAAGTGGGCTTCGGAAGTTTCCAGGAAGCGTCCAAAACAGGCGGAACCGCACTTCCGAATTTTGGAAGCACGCTTCAGGGGACGCTTCCTGTACGAATCCGTACGGGACACGCTTTGGGCCTTAGAACCGGGGGGGAGGGGACGCTTCCTGCAACATTGCTTCTAACACAATTTTATATTAATTCACATTAATATTTTATTTTCTCTAAAGTTTAGATTTAGGGACTCCATTAAAAATATTAATTATTTTAACATCTCCCAAACTGTTTAGAATATGCCCAAACCATTTATGGGTATTGGAGATCTCATGTGCTTTAGCCTCTCCACTAATTTTCATGGCTAGAGCACATGCGATGCTACCCCAAATCAACAATAACAAATGTTTGGCCTAGTATTGACCAAATACATCAATGACCCTATAAGCTACCTATACAAGGTGGGATCAACGTCTTTATCTTCTGATGCATCAATCTTCTTCCAGTTGGTGATCATTGGAGTAGCCATAGGTTTATAGCCCTGCATCCTGAATCTTTTCAAGATGTTTGTAGCATATCTCCCTTGTCGAAGGAAGATCTCACCCTTCCGCTGCTAAACTTCCAACCCCAGGAAATAATGCATCTGTCCCAAATCCTTCATGTCGAATTCTGTGGCTAGGTTCTTCTTGAAGTATTTGATAAGCTTGGATGATGTTGTTAGGAAAATATCATCCACATATTACACCGGGATTAGAGGTTCATTCTCTACGACAAGATAGTAGAGATTAGGATCTGCGTCACTCTTGATGAACCCCATCTTTTGCAAGTAGTCATCAATTCGACTATACCATGCTCTAGGTGCCTGTTTAAACCCATACAAGGATTTCTTTAATCTGCATACATGAGATTCCTTCTCATGTGTCTCAAAACCATTTGGCTGTTCAATGTATACTTCTTCTTCTATCACCCTGTCAAAGAACATCGCCTTGACATCCATTTGGTGAATCTCCCACCCCATCTGTGTTACAAGGGATATTACGGTTCTAATAGAAGTATACCTGGCTACTGGGGCAAAGGTTTCTTCATAGTCTATCCCTTCCTTCTAAGCATACCCCTTAGCCACAAACCTGGCTTTGTATTTCTCCACATTGTCGTCTGTAGCGTATTTGACTTTGTAGATCCATCTCGAATCTACTACTGACCTGTCTTGAGGCCTAGGTACTACTTCCCATACATCATTGACCATTATAGAACTATATTCCTTCACCATAGCATAACCCATACTTGATGCTGAACGACCTCCTGAAAACTAGAGGGTTCCCCAACCTGAGCTACTAAGGCTTGGTATCTGTCTCGCTGTCTTCGCTCCCTTTTATCATTCTTGGGTGCACCAATGAAGTCGTCTGCATCTCGTAGAATATCAAGGCTGACCCAAGTAGTTACTCATGTGGTTAGGGCCGACCCATTCCATAATACATGTATGAATAAAATAATTCATAACACAACTTTCGCTTGACCAAATTGGGTGATCTTTAGGTCGATTTTGGTCCTCTCGAAAAGAGGAATCTAATACAATCATTATCTTTATCATTTGAGCTGTCCAAGGTGGAATTTGACCGCATTTGCAAAAATTAACAAGACCCTCATGACATTACTCAATTCTCGACACAATATGATCTAGTATAGACCAAGTGGTTTGTACTAAAATAATTTAGCCAAATGTGCTTAAATTATTCCCAAACACACTTTTACAAAGACTTGATATAACACTAGGACTCACCTAAAACATTGTCAAGAGATTCCACCCTAGCTTTGGGGTTTAAAATGGAAAAAAAAACTCCGCCGATTATCTGTGTTTAGAAACACACATAATTCGGTGAGGTTAAAAAACTTCCTAGGATGAAATCTATTGCCAAAATCAGAGGCTTACCTAGGTGTTGTTACATAATTAAACGGTCATACTAGCATCATTTATAATATAACTTGCAGAAATTGGGTTTACAATGATAAAACTTTGTTTGCTGATGATTTTGAATTTTGAAAAAATTTCTTCATGTCTTTGCATTCTACTTCTTTGCACTGTTGTCAAAGTGTGGTCAACACCTCCCAATAATCCATGCCTAGAAGTGTCCATGGTAAGTAAGCAAAAAATACCGAACTACATAATGAAAGCCCTACCTTCGGGGTTGGAAGGCCCACCTTCAAACATATGATCATGACAGATGGGTGAGGGTGCAAAATGGTTGGCTCAAGTAGTGGAGATGGTGGCACATCAAGCTATTTGGGTGCTGCAAGGGGTTGCTGACTGTCGGCCAAAGACAATCTAGGAGAAATTTTCTCCTATGGGTGTCACCTACAAGTGGTGGGTAACACACTGCAAAACTGGTTGCTCGCACTTCTGGCCTACGCGGTTCGTATGACCTCTGGAACTTTACCAAAATTGGCCATCTTGCCTTCTCCTACCACTAGAAAAATTCTCACTGCCTTTCGAAATGTGTTTCTGGCCTTTGGCAAATGATCTAAACTTCCCCTGGCTATTTAGTCTATTGAACTGGCTAACTCGTACCACTTGGACGACTTTCTCTGCTGAATACTTCAGCCTTCCTTTTGTTGGCTATTTGGCACTAGGAAAATCCTCTTGCCTCTCTGTTATTGCTCCCTCAATCACTAATGCTCTCCTCCTCTAGCTCGAATTCTTCTTCTTGTTGAATCATTGCACTAGATAGCTCAATCTACCTAAGGAACTCGCTCTCCGTCTTGCTCGATATGTCTTTGATGTGTCTATCTCCATCCTCATCGACTTTCTCTTATAATCTCGCGTTGGAGCACCAACGACCATGATTAAATCGATATCAATGGCTAAGATCATCTTAGGCTCGATCTGTGTGAGTCTCTAGAGCTTTCTCAATATTTTCTCAATTAATTGCTGTTAATTAACCAATTTTCCTAAGTTAGGCATTTTTTAATTATTGATCAATTAACTTAATTGAGTGGTCTCTAGGTGTTTTCTCTTGAAATTTTTTTCTGGGTTTTTGAGATCTCGTGTTCTTTTGCTTCTCTAACACAAGTCAAGAGTAGAACCCCTATGTGATGCTACCAAAAATTAACACTCCCTCGTAGCAAGGAATATGTTCTCTGTCTTCTCCACTCCACTACTATATTTATCACCTTGATGAATATCCTTAAGTCTTAGCTGGACCACCTCATGTTGCTGATGTCTGGCAACTATGATACAACTAACTCTCATTGTCCATCAACCATTGCACATACTCTGATTCATTTGCCAACCATGTAGCTGAACCACCTTGCGTATGTGCTACTGCTGCCCTGCATTGTTGCCAACACTGCCTGTGCTGCATCTGATCTCATGCTATTGTTGCTGCTGCAACTACTGCAACTGAGAACTAATCTATGGATCCACTATGTCCTTGTACTGGCTTTGCAACTGTCTCATGAGTCTCTGACTACAACTAGTCTCTGCACTGGGTATTGAGTAACTGACTGCGCTCATCTGTCTTTGCACCCCTCTAGTAACTGACTGCAACTAGTCTCTGCACTGTCTCTCAAGATTTAACTGTTCCTACTGACACTAATCTTCCTGCTACTGAAAAGGGTTCTCCATTATACCAATCTGTTCTCTGAAATAGATGAACTTAGCTCTCCCTAGAGCTTTTGTGAGTATATCCGAAACCTGTTATTCTGTGGGAAGGTGTTGTAGCTGAACTGCTCCACGCTGCACACAATCTCTGATGAAGTGGTTTCGAATGTCTATGTGTTTCTAGCTATCATGAAATGCTGGATTTTCAGAGTGCCTGATGTAACTCTGATTATCACAGTAGATACTAGTCACCCCCAACTTCTGACTGAACAAGCTTACTAGAAGCTTCCTAAGCCATATAGCTTCACATGTGGCCATGCTCACTGCCATGTAATCTGCTTCTGCAGATCTCAGTGCCATGGACTTCTGCTTCCTGCTACACCAAGATACGCTCCTGTTCCAACACTGAAGCAACACCTAGATGTGCTCTTCCGATCCATTGAACTGCCTGCCCAATCTGCATCTGTGAACCCACATAGTCTGACGCCATCACCTTGAGTTTACTTCAAACCATACTCTACTATGCTGCGCAAATACCTCAGTATGTGCGTTGTTGCTTTCCAATGCACTCTCCTAGATTCCACCATAAATTCACTGAGAGTGTTGATCACGAAACAAATATATGGCCTAGTGTTGACCAGATATGTGGGAGAACTGATAAGCTGTCTAAACAAGGTAGGGTCAATTTCCTTGTCCTCTGATGCATCTATCTTCCTCTAGTTCGTGATCATAGGTGTAGACATAGGCCTACAGTCCTGCATCTTGAACTTCTTCAGAATATTTGTAGCATATCTCCCTTGACCAACGAAGATCTCCCCGTACTTCTGCCATACTTCCAAGCCTAGAAAATAATGCATCAACCCCAAGTCCTTCATGTCAAACTCTGTTGCTAGGTTTCTCTTGTAGTCCTCTATGAGCCTTGATGACCCAGTCAAGAAGAGATCATCCACATACAACACTAGGATGAGTGGCTCACCCTCTACCATCAAATAATATAGGTTGGGATCTGCATCACTCTTCAAAAATCCCATTTGATGCAAGTAATTGTCAATTCGACCATACCATGCCTTAGGAACTTGGTTGAGCTTGTATAAAGCTTTCTTCAATCTACACACATTCGTGCCCCTCTCATGTGTCTCAAAGCCCTTTGGTTGTTCAATATATACCTCCTCCTCTATCACCCCATTCAAGAAAGTTGTCTTAACATCCATCTGGTCAATCTACCATCCCATCTGTGCTGCTAGAGATATAAATAATCAAATAGAAGTATATTTGGTAACTAGGGCGAAGGTCTCCTCATAATCTATGTCATCCTTTTGTGCATACCCATTTTCCAGGAACCTAGCCTTGTACTTCTCTATGCTGCCATCTGCAACGTACTTGATATTATAGATCCATCGAGAGCCCACAACTGACCTATCCACATGTCTCGGCACTACCTCTCAAACATTGTTCGTCATGATAGAGCTATACTCCACCATGGCATCTACTCACACTTGATGCTTTGCAGCTTCTTGATAGCTAGAAGGTTCAACAACCTGTGCCACTTACGCCTGATACTTGTCTGGCTATCTACGTTCTCTCCTATTCGTCTTAGGAGCTCCTATGAACTCCTCTGCATTCCTCAGGGTTTGACGAACTTCCCTGCTGGTTCGACCACTAGTAGTGGGAGGATCAACTAACTCCTCATCCTGCCTCTGCTGCTCTGTCTGTTGCGAACTCACATGATCTCCTGCACTTGAGGTTGTGCTCGCACTGGTAACTATACTAGATCCCTGTGACTGTCCTTGCGACTGCCCCTGCTACTAGACTAATGGAGCTTTTGTTGGCCCATTTTGATCACCTGCTGGAAACTTGCGAGACTTTTTGAAGACTCTATCCTTGATGAACTTCACATTCCGTATCACAACAATCTTCCTGCTGCTAGGAATGTAGATCCTGAATGCCTTTGAGGTCTCACTATACCCAATGAAGAACCCCTTTTTTGCAGTTTAATCCAACTTGATGCACTTCTTATTTGGTACATGGCAGTAAGCTATGTTGCCAAAGATCTTGAAGTGACTGACTTTTGGCTTCTTCCCTAAGAAGACTTCTTTTGGTGTTATCTTCCCCAACGACCTATGAGGAACCCTGTTTTGTATATACACGGCCGTGTTACATGCCTTTGCCCATATAAACTTGGGCAAATCCTGGTCATATAACATTTCCTTTGCAGCCCCAACTATAGACTTGTTCTTCCACTCCGCTACCCCATTTTGGTTTGGATTGTATAGAGTTGTCCATTCCCTCCTGATGCCTTCGTTCACACAGAAGCCCATGGATTCACTATCTATGTACTCTCCTCTATCATTTGAGCGAAGCACCTTGATCTTTTTCCTTGTCGCATTCTCTACTAGAGCCTCAAACTCCTTGAAGCGATTGAAGACCTCAACCTTGGTATTCAAGAAATAGATCCAGGTTTTCCTGGAATAGTCATAGATGAATGTGATGAAGTACTCTTACCCTTTGAGAGATCTAGTAGACATAGGACCACAACTATCGAGTGTATAAGTTGTAGCACACCATCTGATCTATCATCACTTTTTGGGAATGCTTCCTTAGTATACTTCCCAAGCATGCACCCTCTGCACACATCATCGTGTGCATATTTCCTATATAGTTGAAAGGTCAAAAATTGAGATGTTTTGAGGAATATTGAATTTCCCTAAACATTTTAATGATTTCTTCATTTTTTTGAGCCCCTTGGAAATCATATCAAAAGAAGAATGTTCATGAATATAGGCTCTAAACATGACTGTAGAAGAATGTTTCTTGGCAATGCCTTTGGGATAATGCCTCTTCCACATTTCTTGAATTAACTTTAAGGCATGTTTAGGGTTTGTCAATGATAAATTCCCATTGGAATGGAAAAAACAGGCCTAATTTTTTTTTTTTTTTTTGGCGAAATGGATGCAATACCAGTTGCTATAGGATAATTAGCAATTTCTTTGACAATTAACATTTCTGGAACATACTTTTCATGAATATGGGGTGCTACTTCACAGCCACATATTCGGATATATAAAACATCTTCATCAATGTACCAATTTCACATGTGTATAGTTTTGAGTGAATCTAGGAGGTAGGCGAGCTTTCAATATTAAATGTAAAGGAATACCGAGTTATCACATATTATTGCAACTTTTTTCTCGCACAACTTTGACATATATATATATATATATATATATATATATATATATATATATATATATGGGCATTTCAGTTGGAGACCAGTGCCAATGTATCAGTGGAAGGGGAGTGATATAACATGCTGCATTTGCTAGGTAGCTTGACATAAAGAAACTAGTGCAATGTCCTAGTGGAGATTGTTGAGACCTAAATTCTCTTTGAAGATTCACGGACAAAATATTAGCATTGTTGAATTTGGTTCCTCTTTTGATGAGTTGGTGGATAAGGGGAACCCATTCTATCCTAAACTTCTGGATATTGGCTTCTCCATATAGTCAACATAACATGATAGCTAAAAACATAGGAAGTTTTTCAATCGGTGAACAATAAACAATTTATCTTGTTTGTCTTTGAAAGAATTAGGGTTATAACACCAATCTCTTGTGAATTTGACCATAGGAGTTTTTGCTTCAACTACTTCCTCTACTTCAATCTTAGGAAGAAATTGCTTGTCTAGATTTTCTTTTGAGGGCTGTAATTTATACATATTGAAGATATCCTCGAGTCTGGATGAACATGTTGATTTGGGGTGGCATCGGATGTGCTCTAGCCACGAAATTTGGTGGAGAGGCTAAGGAATATGAGATCTCCAATACCTAGAAAGGGTTTGGGCAGATTCTAAACAGTTTGGGAGATATTAAAATAATTAATATTTTTAATGGAGTCCCTAAGTCTAAACTTAGGGAAAATAAAAAATTAATGTGAATTAATATAAAACTGTGTTAGAAGGGTCCAAAAGTCATGGATCAAGCTAGATCTAATCTTAGCTGTTGATTAGGGACTTAATCTCGGCCGTTGATCTGTCAATGAGAAAAGTATAAGAGGAGGCTTGAGGGTCACTTGGAGAACACACCGAGTTGATCAAGATTTCGACTTTCTGGGGCAGGGTTTGCTAAGGAAGTCGAGAGAGTGATCAGAGTTGCAGCTGAGGGGTAGTAAATACAGAAGTAGAGAGGTAGAGATAGTGCCAGGAGGATTAGCACAACAGCGGGGAAAGCTGACGTAGAGGGCAGAAGCCAGAACTGTCGGGAACAGCCGGAACAGCCGGGAAAGATGATGTAGAGGGTGGAAGCTGGAACTGTCGGGAACAACGGGAACTGCTAGGAACTATCGAGAACAATTGGAACTGCTAAGAAAGCTAACACAGAGGGCAAGAGAGGTTGCCACAGTCCCTAAAGGCTAACGCTGGGGTTTTTTCGTGGGGTAGATTGGAGCTGAGGAGTTGCCGAAGTGTTTATCCGGGGTTTCAGCAGGATCATCTATCTTCGAATGAGAGGTACTACTGCCGAGATTATTCTCTGTTAGGTGAGCCGGTTTTGGCACCCAGATTGTATTCAGAAACTGCGTAATAATAAAACCCTCAGATAGCTGCACCGGTTTTCCCGCATTGGGATTTTCTGGGTACATTGGTCCAAAAACAACAGTGTCACTTGTGTGCTTGTTTTGTTTCCTTTAGTTGATGATCTGTAATGTGTTGAGCATGTACTTGTATTTATTTCCAGTATTTACATGGTCAATAACTTGTTAATTAACATAACAAGTAGGTAGGAATAAATCAGAAAGAACATGAAGGGTTTCTAACGGGTTAGAGTTAGAAATTCCAATAGAACATACAATATGTCGAGAAGAATTGATAGTTCAAGTTCGGACATTAGAATGGACAATAATCCATCGTATCATGTCGTAATAAGGAAGAATGGCTGGTCGAGAGTCGGTTTTATGCAGACATGTTTGTTTAAGATCCACTAAATTGTCGTAATCCTCATCATCCTTACCCTCAAAACTGCCTTTTTCTAGATATTCATATATCTTGCTCCATTCTAAGCAATTATTGACTACTATGTCATGGGAAGTATCAAAGAAGAAAGCCAAATTAGGGTTTTGGTCATCTTCCTCCTCTTTGGGATGAACTTGTTTACCTTTCCCCCTTTCATGATATAAACTTATCAAAACCCGCATTAGAATTAAATCACAATCAGAAAATCCACAGTTGGAATGAAACCAGTAAAGACACAAGAAATAAATTATTTGACTAAAATTCTACTAACTAGAGCTGCACTTGATGAATTCTCTGTGTTTTCCTTTAGCAACAGGGTGCAGTAAAAGGTTCTTTAGACAAAATCAGAATGAAATACAAGAAAGGGAATGAAGTTGGAAATATGATTGAATTCGTTAAATGATGCCTTTATGACAAAATATGATTACTACGACCTACATTGAATTCACTGTCTATGCATTGAAGGTCTAATCCCCTTATTGTTCAATGCATACATGACATTTTACCAAATTCGAAAATTTCAAAGGAAAGCCTATATTATTGTTAATCAGCTTTTTGGAATGTCATGTTTTGGGATTTCGAGCAATGTATCAAGCAATCAGTAGCCAAACCCATGATACTACCAAATCCTGTAACAACTGTAAACTATCATAATATTTCCCTTCAGTTATCTACAATTTATCTGGTGGCAGGCTATTGGGTGATTAGATATCATGTATTGGTTGCCGAGCTATCATGTGATTGGAATATTGGCCTGAGGCTTTCCTCCCGGTACAGACTGAAGTTGTTAAAATATGTTAAGAGTTGGAGAATTTTCCCATCACATGTCAGAAGGTATTAGATTAAAGGTTTTTTGGGATGTTGGGAAGTCAAGGTATCGGGCATCAACTTTCGAGCATCGTTATGTTATATCGATACAAACATAACTTGAAAACGTTGTTATCTGTTGGACTTTATTTCGGTCATTTGTCATGAAGTTCATTTGCTATTAATTTATCAGGCTTTTGGAGTTCTATGGTGTCAGGTGTTAATCTTTGAACACTATTCTATGGTCTTCGATACAAATAGAAGTCGATAACATTGTTAACTACTGGAATCTTTTCTTGTCATGTACCATATGGTTAAACGTTATAGTCTATTGGAATTCCAGGGAGTAGGGGCATCAAGTATTCCATTAACTCTGTTCCATGTAAGTTCGATGCTAACAAAATCTATAAGGTTGTAATATGACAAAAAAAACTACTGTTAAATGTCATAAAATCCTTGATTAATATTGAAATAAATGAATATAGGTATTTCAAGGTATAAGACCTTGAATTTTATCGGTTCTCATGAAAATGAATGTACAATGAATTCAAAACAAATCACAAACATTAACCTAATAAACTTGTACGTAAGAAAAATTTATAAAAATATTTATAAGCAATCTAATCAAGAAAAAACATAATAAAGTTTAAATAGGATCCTGATTATTTGATTAAATACAAAAATAGGGCGTTGTTGTAACAACAACATTTGGGTCATTCTTTTTCTTTCTCTTTGGTATTTTGGAAGTCTGATTTTGTTATTGTGAGTTGGGGAAACTAACCTATTTTAACAAAAACAAGCATCTAATTGAAGTTATGGTATTTGTAATTTATTTTTTTGCAGTTGGACCCAAACACAGGTATATCAATGTATGAGTCAGATGACATAATCAAGTATCTGGTTGGAAAATATGGTAAGTCATTCATCAGTTCTCCTACCCAATCTAGATCATCTATTTTTTAAATGCTTATGATCCCTTTGACTTTGAATTTTACATTCTAAACCTAAAATTTTAATTTTGTTAGAAAAAACTATCTATTATTTTCATTGCTAATCCTGGTCTTTAATAGCAAAATAAATCATATTTGGATTCCAATTAAGGCACATCCTCTTGATAAAGATTGTTTTAGTCTTATGTCAGTTGTGATCTTTGTAGCATGAATTCAGGCTTTTTAATATTTCCTTCTTGTTCAAGGTCTGGAAGACATTATAGGCTTATGAATAAACTTAATTTAAGTTGATTATAATTTATATATATATTTTTTGTTCAGAAAGCTTCTTCTTTTAATGATTTAGGCAAATGTGCATAGATGTAGCATTACTGGGAATTCCATTTGGGCACTCTTTAGCTAAGCAACTCCTAGTGGGAGGTATCTATTTTGCCAAAGTCACCCAGGATTCGTAGTTGGTGCTTTCCTCAATTGCATGCATTGGGACACATCCACAAGCATGAGCACATACACTAGCATGTGACTAGCAAGACCTGAATGTTGATGAGGGGCCTATACTAGCTACTTCTTGTCATTGGCTAGAAAATCCGTGTGTAATATTCCTAATTAGCCATGGCTAATTGGAATATTCGATTTTGCTCAATTTTTGCCTTCTATAGTTATTTGTAAATAAAAAAGTGAGGACGGGGGACATAACTCACTTCCTAGTAGCACAACGTTGTGACTTAAAAGGGAGCCAAGGGGGCCAAAGGGGGACGCAGAAATGGAGCCCGCGCAGACACATGGAGAGACTGCGCAGGAGGGAAGGAACACATGGCAAGAGGGGAACCACGCAGGAGGAGGTGAGCCTTGGGATTGAGAGAGGCAAAGGCTATAAAAGAGAGAGGAGCCCCCTCATTTTGATCATTCAGTTATGTGCATTTTGAGCTAGTTGTTTCGACTTTTGAGCACGCTGGCTGTTTAGCTGGTCTGCAGCACTGTTTAGTGCATTGAGTGTCTCCGTTCGGAGATCTCACCCTTTGCCCCGGGGGACTTCGAATGCCTGCTCAGACAAGGTATTTCCATTGGCATTTCAGCAGTAGTTTTATCAGCGTTTCAGCAGCAGTTTCATCAGCGTTTTGGAGGACTGTGCAACACTGAGAGAGGGACTCAGTTTTTCCTGGCAGCAATGTTGGATTGGGGTTTTTGCAAGAGGATTTATGCCGGGTGATTGAGCAAGGGACCAGCCCTTGTATATTGGAGGATTTTTGGCATAGTGCAAGTAGAGTGCTGGAGGGGTTTCTGTGGCAGCGCAGAGCATTGAGGAACTGCGCAGATCCCCAAGGGGGTGATTTCCAGGGTTCGGCTATTCCAGGAAAGCTTTCTGGGTTTTTCTGGGTCTCTTGAGTAGAGCTTGATTCCAGAGTTTTAGCATTTTCCGAGGAGGGGAGCAACCACAAATCATCATTTATTTTCTAGCAACAACAACAACACGACAATTCTCTAGCAACATCCACGCAGAGAGGCCATTCTTTGTTATTCTGAGAGTATTTCTTTACTTGCCTTGTGCAAGTCAAGGTGCCATCTTTCTGATCACCTCCTGTACTCATTTTATTGCTCAGTATAATAAAATGGCTTAGCATTTCACGCTACATTTCTTGAGTATCTGCTTATATTTCCTGTTTACATTATTATATGTTGTACCACTGTTATTTTGTCATTTTTGGGCTATTATATCATTTGCATGTACTTGGTTGGAGTTTTGCTGGGGTTTGAGGAATATTCCAAGTTAGGGATATTACAGTGGTATCAGAGCATAGATCTGGCTCATCTTGTGGAGCTAGCAGTCTATGACACCGAGGGAGAAACCCTACATCTGTTACAGAGGTAGGAAATACAGAGATAGTGAGTGTAGGTTGGAGAACACCTACGGAGAGGGAGACTGTGTTCCGGTGGTGGACGCAGAACAGGAGGAGCCTGTGGTGGACGCAAAGCAAAGGGATTTGATGGCAGATGAGGATGGGAAGAGATTTGCGGATATGCTCCTCAAATCATTGCAGGATCTGTCGAGGCAGATTAAGGTGATGGGGCAGAGATTCATGACAGTAGAGGCCAGACAGCGTGAGAGCCCACGGGTTTTTCAGTTTGGTGAGGGATCGGGTACATCCCATCATTTGCCAGAGCAGCGTGATATTGCGCAGCAGGTGGCCTCTCATGCCCCTACACGCTCTACCATGCCTACATTGTTAGGAGCAGACACGGGGGTCGGAGCCCAGCAGGAGGCAGAGCCCGGCCATATGGGTGATTATTTTGCAGAGTACCAGGCCTATGGGCAGGAGTTCAGGGATGCTATTTCATTCAGAGACTTCGTTCAGCTCTAGCGGGATAGTAGACCCCACGACCATCACAGAGGAAACCGGCATTACCATGATGGTGACACCCACCGTGCAGCGAGTATATTCCACTTGTCTACGTTTGATGGTTCATCAAACAGTTCGGTGAAGTCTTGGGTGAAGAAGCTGGACATTTATTTCCAGCTTAACCAGATGTCGGAGGCAGAGGCCATTAAGGTGGCAACATTGCATTTGGATGGTGAGGCTCAGGATTGGTGGTTTCATGGGATGGTTACACTTGGGCACTCTACAGTGACGACATATGCGGAGTTTACCAGGAGATTGATGGAGCGATTTGATCGGAGGGATCCAGAGCAGCATTTTGTTGAGCTGACGAGGCTCAAACAAACAGGGAGCCCAGAGACCTACATTGCAGATTTCTTGAGGGGCTCCGTGATGGTGCCAGACCTATCCACGGTGCAGAGGGTCTATATGTATGTTGAGGGGTTAGCAAAGCCACTTCGGGGTCTAGTCTGATCCATTAGACCAGCCACACTCCAGGACGCTATTAGCAGGACCTAGGACTTACAGGATGTCTTACCCAGTACCCGGACACCTTACCCCAAAGGCAGTCTTTTCAGTCTAAGGGGAAGGATGTGAGGATTCCACCTCCAAAGGGGAATCCGGGACGAGTACAGATTGAGGACGATGTCAGGAGGGAGCTAAAGAAGAAGCGGTTGTGCTTCACATGTCAGGAGCTGTGGGCACCGGGACATAGATGTGCTGTTGGCAAGGCACATTTTATTGAGGTCTTCTCCGAGAGCAGTGGAGAAGAGGATGACGAGGATGATGAGAAGACAGGGAGGCATGAGAAGATACGGGGACAACACACATATCTGCCTCAGACTGTGTCGGCTCATTGGATGGAGGCAGTCTTTCGGAAGGGAGACATAGAGTGGGTAGTGGAATTACGTGCATTAGAGGTAGGGACTACAGGGCAGATGGTACATCCAAACATATAGTCCATCCTTGATCGGTATGCCATAGTGTTTGGGGAGATTCCACCAGGACAGCCACCGGATGAGGGGTTTGAGCACACGATCGAGCTTGAGCAGGGCATACAGGCAGTGATCACCACCACCCCCTATAGGCACCCCAAGGCCTATTAGGATGAGATTGAGCGGGCTATCTACAAGTTGCTGGCTCTTGGGCACATCCGATAGAGCATGAGTCCTTTTGCTTCTTCTGTGGTGTTGGTGAAGAAGGACGATACATTGAGGATGTGCATTGACTACAGGGCCTTGAACAAGAAGACCCTGAAGAACAGGTACCCCATACCCAGGATCGATGAGTTGATGGACGAGTTGAGGGGAGCACGGTTCTTTTCAAAGATTGATTTGAGATCTGGGTACCATCAGATTCGCGTGAGGGAGCAGGACATTCCCAAGACTGCCTTCAGGTGTCATTATGGGCACTTTTAGTTCTTGGTGATGCCTTTTGGGCTAACCAACGCCCCTGCTACATTTCAGTCCTGCATGAATCACATCTTCCGTAGTCACTTGAGGAAGTTTGTGTTGGTATTCTTTGATGATATTCTCATTTACAGCAGGACTTGGGAGGAGCATCTCCAGCACATTGAGATAGTGTTGCGTATCTTACAGGAGCAACAGTTTTATGCCAAACTCTCCAAGTGTGAGTTTGGGTTGACGGAGATGTTGTATCTGGGACACATCATAGGGGTGGACAGAATGAGAGTCCACGAGGAGAAGATCGGGGCCATCAAGAGAATGGCTCGAGCCGAGAAACGTGACGGAACTTCGAGGATTCATTGGCATTTGTACTTACTACTGGAAGCTCATCAAAGGTTTCTCATAGCTTGTTGCACCCCTGACAGATTTGACGAGGAAAGGGGTATTCAGTTGGTTGGACACAGTGCAGCGAGCCTTTGACAGGTTCAAGGAGATTATGAGCAGCTGCCCAGTGCTTGCGTTGCCAGATTTTACGTAGCGATTTGTTTTGGAGTGTGATGTGTCGGGAGAGGGGATCGGCTCAGTGTTGATGCAGGGAGTTCACCCTATAGCCTTTGAGAACCAGAAGCTCCTTCCGCACGAGAGGTTGTATTCTATATACGACAAGGAGATGCTAGCCATCATGCATGCATTGGCTAAATACCGGCAGTGTTTGGTGGGTAACAAGTTCAGGGTGAGGACTGATCATAACAGCCTCAAGTTCTTTTTGGAGTAGAAGCAGCTACAGGAGAGGTAGCAGAAGTGGATCAGCAAGATCCAAGCATATGACTTTGACATTGAGTATGTCAAGGGTAAGAACAACGTGGTAGCAGATGCCTTTTCACGTAGACCAGCCACGTTGTCTCTTATGAGCTTGGATACAGACTGGAGGGCTCGACTCTTAGTAGAGTACTCCAAGGAAAAGTTTGCATGTGAGGTTTTGGATGGGCAGGTGGCAGATGACAGGTACAGGGTGGTCGATGAGATCATCTATTACAGGGACCGGATCTTCTTGAGCTGAGGGGTCTCAGCTCAAGAAGAAGATACTCCAGGCATCACATGATTCACCATTGGCAGGACATCAGGGGTTTACCAAAACCTACAGGGCCATTAGGGAAAGGTTCTCATGGAAGGGCCTCAAGGAGGACGTACCCCAGCACATCCGGGGGTGCGATGTTTGCCAGAGGAACAAAGGAGAGATGAGCCATCCTGTGGGGTTATTGCAGCCTCTTCCCATTCCGGAGGGGAAATGGGAGAGTATTTCGATGGACTTCATCACAGGGTTGCCCATGGTATAGGGCAAGGATTGTATCTTTGTCGTCGTTGATCGACTAATGAAGTATGCACACTTTTTTGCCATATCCGCACACTATACAGCAGCACAGGTGGCCGAGTTGTTCTTCAGAGAGATCTTCAGGCTACATGGTCTTCCTAAGACCATCGTCACCGATAGGGACAGCCGTTTCATGGGCGGGTTTTGGCAGGAGCTTTTCCGATTGGTGGGGACGGAGTTGACACTAAGTACCAGTTATCACCCACAGACGGATGGGCAGACATAGATAGTTAACAAGTGGCTAGAGGGCTACTTGTGTAACTATGTCAGTGGGCAGCAGCGAGCATGGTTGAAGTGGCTGCATCTAGGGGAGTACTGCTACAATACTTCACATCACATGTCCATTGGTATGTCACCATTCTATGCCTTATATGGGTATCATCCTTTATCTTTTGCTGACTTGATACTTGGTGATAGCAAGGCTCCTAGAGCCAAGATTTGGGTCCAAGAGAGTCAGGATATTCTCCGAGCTCTCAAGGATAACATGGCTACAACGCAGAACCAACAGAAGTTGTATGCTGACAGGGGTCAGGTGGAGAGATAGTTCGAGGTAGGGGACATGGTCTACTTATGATTACAACCATACCGACAGTTGTCACTAAAGTAGAAGGGGGTTGAGAAGCTCAAGCCCCGCTTTTATGGGCCGTTCAGGGTGATACGCAGGGTTGGACAGGTTGCATATGAGTTGGAGCTGCCCCAAGGCAGCAAGATTCATAACGTTTTTCATGTATCATGCCTGAAAAAGGTATTGGGGTAGCAGGTGACAGTGACAGATGAGCTACCACCCATGGATGACGAGGGACATTTGGTATTGCAGCCGGAGGCTATCATTGATACCAGGGAAAGGTAGCTGCGGAGCAGGACGGTCCAGGAATTCTTGGTGAGATGGAAGAATTTGTCGGATGAGGATGCCACTTGGGACAGTGAGAAGATCTTGCAGCATCCATCACTTCAGTTGCTTGAGGAAAAGCAATATTTTGCTGGAGGAGACTGTAATATTCCTAATTAGCCATGGCTAATTGGAGTATTCGATTTTGCTCAATTTTTACCTTCTATAGTTATTTGTAAATAAAAAAGTGAGGACGGGAGACATAACTCACTTCCTAGTAGCACAACGTTGTGAGTTAAAGGGGAGCCAAGGGGGCCAAAGGGGGACACAGAAATGGAGCCGACATAGACACATGGAGAGACTGCGCAGGAGGGAAGGAACATGTGGCAAGAGGGGAACCACGCAGGAGGAGGTGAGCCTTGGGATTGAGAGAGGCAAAGGCTATAAAAGAGAGAGGAGCCCCCTCATTTTGATCATTCAGTTGTGTGCATTTGCCAGCAGCACGTCTATGTCCTGGTGCCCATGGCTCCTGACAGGTGAAGCACAACCTCTTCTTCTTCAGCTCCCTCTTGGCATCATTGTCAATCTGTACTCGTCCTGGATTCCACTTTGGGGGTGGAATCCTCACATCCTTCCCCTTAGACTGGAAAGTTTGTCTCTGGGGGTAAGGTGTCCGGGTCTTGGGTAAGACGTCCTGTAAGTCACGGGTCCTACTAATAGCATCTTGGAGTGTGGCTAGTCTAGTGGATCGGACTAAACCCCGAAGTGGCTCTGCTAACCCCTCAACATACATATAGATCCTCTGCATCGTGGATAGATCTGGAACCATCACTGAGACCCTCAAGAAATCTACAATGTAGGTCTCTAGGCTCCTTGTTTGTTTGAGCCTCATCAACTCAACAAAATGTTGCTCTGGGTCCCTTCGATCAAATCGCTTCATCTATCTCCTTGTGAAATCAGCATGTGTCGTCATTGTGGAGTGTCCAAGTGTAACCATCCCATGAAACCACCAATCTTGAGCCTCACCATCCAAATGCAATGTTGCCACCTTGATGGCCTCTGTCTCTGACATCTGGTTAAGCTGGAAATAAATGTCCAGTGTCTCCACCTAAGACTTTGCCGAACTGTTTGATGAACTATCAAACGTAGGCAAGTGGAATCTACTAGTTGCACGGTGGGTGTCACCATCATGATAATGCTGGTATCCTCTGTGATGGTTGCGGGGTCTAATATCCCACTGGAGCTGAACGAAGTCTCTGAATGAGAGAGCCTCCTTGAACTCTTGCCCATAGGCTTGGTACTCTGCAAAATAATTGCCCATATGATTGGGTTCTGCCTCCTGCTGGGCTTTGACCCCTGTGTCTGCTCCTAAGAAAGTGGGCATGGTAGAGCATGTAGGGGCATGTGAGGCCACCTGCTAAGTAGTATCACGCTGCTCTGGAAAATGGTGGGATGCACCTGATCCCTCACCAACCTGGAAAACCTGTGGGCTCTCACGCTGTCTAGCCTTTACTGCTGTGAATCTCTGCCCATCACCTCAATCTGCGTCGACAGATCCTGCACTAATTTGAGGAGCATATCCGCAAATCTCTTCCCGTCCTCGTTTGCCATCTGCTCTGCGTCCACCATAGGCTCTTTCTATTCTGCGTCCGCCACAGGCTCCTCTTATTTTGCGTCCACCACAGGAACACAGTCTCCCTCCCCGTAGGTGTTCTCCAACCTACGTCCAGTGCCTTTGTACCTCCTACCTCTGTAACAGATGTAGGGCTTTTCCCCTGGTGTCATAGATTGCTAGCTCCACAGGTTGAGCCATAACTATGCTTTGATACCACTGTAATATCCCTTTTAGGAATATTTCTCAAATACCAGCAAACTCCAACCAGAAAAATGTACAAGTGGTATAATAGCCGGAAAACTCACAGAGACGAAATAATGATAGTGCAGCAAAAAACAATGTATACATGAAACGTAAACAAATACTCAAGAAATGCTAAGCCATTTTATTACACTGAGCAATAGAATGAGTACAGGACGTGATCAGAAAGATGGCACCTCGACTTGCACAAAGCAAGTGAAGAAATACACTCAGAATAGCAAAGGAATGGCCTCACACTGATTTGCATCCCAGCTGCTGGAAAACTGTCGTGCTGCTGTTGCTATTGGAAATCGAAGGAGGATTTGGGGCTGTTCCCCTCTTCAGAAAAGGCTAAAACTCTGGAATCGGACTCTTCTCAAGAAACCCAGAAAGACCCAGAAAGCTTTCCTGGAATGGTCAACCCTCGAAAATCACCCCTTAGGGTTCTGCGCAGTCTCTCAAGGCTCTGCGTTGCCACTAAATGAAACCCTCCAGAAATCTGCTTGAAACCTCTGCCAAAACCCTCCAATATGCAAGGGCTGATCCCCTGCTTAATCCCCCAGCACAAATCCTACTGCAAACCCTCAAGCCAGAACTCTTGCCAGAAGGAACTGCATCATCCCTCTCAGTGCTGCGCAGTCCTCCAAGATGCTCAATCCTCCTGCCAGAAATGCTGATGAAACTACTGCCAAAATGCTGATGGAAATACCTTGCCGGAGTAGGCACTCGAAGTCCCCCGGGGCTAAGGGTGAGATCTCCGAACGAAGACACTCAATGCACTAAACAGTGTTGCAGACTAGCTAAACAGCCAGCGTGCTCTAAGTCGAAGTGACTAGCTCAAATGCACATAATTGAATGATCAAAATGAGGGGGCTTCTCTCTCCTTTATAGCCTTTGCCTCTCTCAATCCCAAGGCTCACCTCCTGCAACGTAATTTCTCTCTTGCCACGTGTTTCTTCCCTTTTGCACAGTCCCTCCAAGTGTCTGCGTCGGCTCCATTTCTGCGTCCCCCTTTGGCCCCCTTGGCTCCCCTTTAAGTCACAACGTTGTGCTACTAGGAAGTGACTTTTATTCTAAAAGTGAGTTATGTCCCCCTTGTCTCACTTTTTTATTTATAAATAACTATAGAAGGCAAAAATTGAGCAAAATCGACTATTCCAATTAGCCATGGCTAATTAGGAATATTACATACTGCTGTCCATGGCTTTGCCACTGCCACTGCTACATTTGTACTGCAGCTCCCTGTGCATCCGTGTTGCTGCTGGTCCTTTCTCCCAACACTGCATCTGCACTGCAACCCTCTCTCATCATGTTGCATTGTGTTGCCTATAGCACTACCACTGCTACCACTGCTACTGCTGCATTGCAACTCAGTTACTGAGATGTTGGTAACTGATCTACCCAACTACTGACATCCTTGTCAGGCTAGAAGCCCTCATGATGTTGAAGCTCTCTCAGCTACTATCCTGTGCTCCCTTTGTTGCCTTTGTGTTGCTGCAACAACTCTGTGCCTCTCGCACTGCTGCAAACACCTCTGTGCCTTATTGCACTATTGCAACCTCCTCTGTGCCTCTTGCATTGCTGCAACCCCCACTGCGCTGCTACAGATCCTTGCACTCTAGCACTGTTCTGCCGCTCCATCCGCATCTTGCTTCTACCGACATCTGTCATCCTGCTACTATCTCTTGGGGCTCTCGTAGTCAGATATGATCCAAGAGTTTGGATACCTCAAGGATCTTGCCCCACATCTCCTGTAGTCCTCTTAACTATAGCTCAATGTCTCCCCACCTTTTCTCTAGAGGTACATGAGCTTTCACAGCACAATCGTCATCAGTCTCGACTTCTTTCTCTACCTTGGAGTCAGAAGCCTCTTCCTTATTCTTCTTCCTGGGATACTGGGTTGCATAATGACCCATCTCCCCACAATGGAAGCACTTTATCTTGGAGATGTCCTTCTTCTTCCTCTTCCCTTGCTGTCCCGCAAATGCCAGAGCCGCATCCTCTTCCTCCTCTTTCTTGATTCGACCACCTTTGCTGTTACTTCCCGCCATGGTCAGCTGTTTGATCTCTTCTTGGCGAAGAGCTGCCCTCAATTCTTCCCATCTTAGAAGAGTCGCTCTGCCCAAAACGCTTTGGATGAATGTCTCCCACTCGTCGGAGACTTTGTTCAGGGTGGTCCTCACCATTAACTCTTGATCCATGTAATATTCCTAATTAGCCATGGCTAATTGGAATATTCGATTTTGCTCAATTTTGCCTTCTATAGTTATTTGTAAATAAAAAGGTGAGGAAAAGGGGACATAACTCACTTTTAGAATAAAAATCACTTCCTAGTAGCACAACGTAGTGACTTAAAGGGGAGCCAAGGGGGCCAAAGGACCACGCAGAGATGGGGCCCACGCAGACACTTGGAGGGACTACGCAGATGGGAAAAGGAACATGTGGCAAGAGGAGATTACGTTGGAGGAGGTGAGCCTTGGGATTAAGAGAGGCCAATGCTATAAAGGAGAGAGGAGCCTCCTCATTTTGGCATTGAGTTATGAGAATTTGAGCTAGTCACTTTGACTTGGAGCACGCTGGCTGTTCAGCCTGTCTACAGCACTGTTTGGTGCGCTGAGTGTCTCTGTTAGGAGATCTCACCCTTAGCCCCGGGGGACTTCGAGTGCCTACTCGGGCAAGGTAGTTTCAGTAGTCTTGTTGCAGTAGTTTTGATCTTTGGCATTGAGGTGGAGCTGAGCATTGGAGGACTGCGCAGTGTTGAGAGAGGGCCGCAATTCTTCTGGGGGCAGTTCCGGAGTGGGGGTTGGCGGAGGAGTTGAGCTGGGAGATTGAGCAAGAGATCAACTCTTGCATATTGGAGGAGTTTGGCAGAGTTTCAAGCAGTATTTTGGAGGATTCTACTCAGTGGTAGCGCAGAGCCTTGAGGGATTGCGTGATTTCCCAACGGGGGCGATTTTCGGGGGTCAGCCATTTCAAGAAAGCTTTCTGGGTTTTCTAAGTAGAGGTTGATTCCAGAGTTTCAGTATTTTCTGAGGGGAACAACCCCAAATCCTCATTTGATTTTCAGCAGTAGTAGCAACACGACAGTTTCCCAGCAGCATCCACACAGTTCAGAGAGAGGCCATTCCTTAGCTATTCTGAGTGTATTTCTTCACTTGCCTGGTGCAAGTCGAGGTGCCATCTTTCTGATCGCCTCCTATACTCATTCCATTACTTAGTATAATAAAATGGCTTAGCATTTCTCGCTGCATTTCTCGAGTCTCTGCTTATATTTCATGTTTACATTATTATATGTTGCACCACTATTATTTTATCATTTTGAGCTTCCCAGTTATTATATCATTTGTGCGTATTTGGTTGGAGTTTACAGGGGTTTTGGGGAATATCTCTGAAACTGGATATTACAATCCGACATGGCCCCTGTGGAAGTAAGTTGGTCCCAAATCTCCTACAACCTGCTGAGGAAGTGATCCATCTGCTCCCCTTTCTGCATCTGATACGACCGCAACTAATTTTCCAGTAGCATCTTCCTCTACACGGAAGTGCCTTGATACAATGTCGTTAAGTTATCCCACATCTCCTTTGACGTATTCTTCTTGGCAATATGCTGAATTACATGATCCTTGACCCCATCAAGGATTATGCACTTTGGCTTGGCCATTGCATCCTCCTACTTTTCGTTATCAGTTGGGTCGATTGGGATAACCACGGCTCTCAGGGCGAATGCCTTGATGCGATGTCTATCCAGAACAAACAAGATCCTAGCCTTCGAGATGACAAAGTTGGATGCCCCATCCAACCTATCTTGAACCCTCAGTCTGTTCATTGCCATCTCTGCTCTTCTCTTCGACTCCCTCTTAGTCTCTACTTCCCTCCTGGAAGTTCTTTTGTAGACTCCCTCTAAGTCTCGATTTCCCTCTTGGAAATCCTCTCCTAGACTCCCTCTGAGTCTCGATTTCCCTCTTGGAAATCCTTCTACCAACAGTCGAATCACACCTCTCTGATCCCCTCTGCTCCCGCAACACTGATCTGGATTTCTTGGCTGGAAATCCGCCTAGGTAACGACTCCCTCTACCTTGGTTCTGTCCCGTTAGGTACTGTTCTTCTTCGAAGGAAACAACACCCCACCAGCTTCATAATCCACAATCTGCCCACATCTCCCTAGGCCCCAACAGCTGAAGAAACTGAGCCTCTTAGCTCTGCGCAATCCCAACAAGGCTGAATCACTCCTCTGGCCAACTGCGTCACTCCTACCTGGCTGAGTAGGATGGCGTGGCTCCTCGTGAGCCTTGTTGTTGCACAAAGTGTCTAGGCACCACGACAACGCTCAGAGTAAGGGTTGTCACTCTTGATCCTTACTCACTCCGTTTAGAATCTCTCCTAGGCAAGTTAAGGGGGGTAGTCCCTAAGGTAAATGGATGAGAAAGCCTGTGGAACACGGGTTCTAGGAGATTTTAATGATGGACAACTTGATGAATTTAAATAAAACTTGATTAACTCAGATGAATAGATTAAATGCTAATGCAACCAAGACACGACCACAAGATAGAAATGATTACAAACCAGTGCTTTTTATATTCAATCAACCGTAGATTAAATAAGAAAGCAAGCTATCCAGAATAATTTTCCAATATGTGACGAATAGTGACAATCAGGTCTGATCAATATAAACGCCCAAAACTGTAACATGCAAGAGATTCCAGATTTAAAATGATTTTCGTTAGGAATTCAGATCTAGCATTAAGCCAATATTTAAAACATTTATCGCACCTTGATCATTGAAGAATCATGAAAATGCATTTAATCACTAGATAACACCAAGGAACTTTAGATTAGCGATTTAATTATTCCTTAGGCAATAACTTCAATGTGATAAATAAATAAATCGAAGTTAATCAAAGGGTTAAACAAATTAAAATTTTAATGGGCTATAGGCCACATAATTTTTTTTTAATGTGAAAGCAAATCCCTTTAATTCATTTCTTTTAATTCAATTCCTATGAAATTTTTTAGATTTTTTTTAGAATTTTTAATGATTTTTTAAATTTTGAGAATTTCAATTTTTTTTAGCATTTTTAAATGTTTTAGAGTTTTTAGAATTTTAGATGTTTTAAATGTTAAATTTTTTAAACATTTAAATTTTAAAAGTTTTTTACGATTTTTATGAATTTTTTTTTTTTTTTTTTTTTTTAAAATCAAAATAAAAAATGAAAAAGGTCAAATGAAATCAAATTAAAAAATGAAAACCAAAACAAAGTCGAAACTAACAATTATACAAACTTTGGACTAACGCATACATAAAAAAAGAAAAGAAAAGGTCGAATAATAAAACTAACCCTAATCGCATATACAATGTTAAAGAAATAAATGAAAGCGCGTTTTAATGTGCAGCTATAGGTTTACGGGAGGAGGTGGTGACGGCGAAGGGAGACGAGGGTATGGAGAACACATGTTTGCTTGGAGGGGACAGCACGCAGAGGAGATCGGGCACCGATGGTGAAGAAAGCTGGATAGAGGGATGGATGGACAACGAAAGAGGAGACTGCGATGGGATCTATTTGCGTTTGTAGGTGTGAGCTTGGGTGCTGCATGTTTGAAGAGGTTCGATGGCAGACAGTGAAAAGGAATGCGAGTGAGACAAAGCAGGCAACGATGAGCAACTACGCAGGTAGGTGGCAATTCGAAGGTTGACGACAGAGATGGGATGGACATGGAAGAGAGCAGACAGATAGGGATTAGTGAAGCTCGAGGAAGGCAGGCTGAGGCAATGGATTTGAAGGCTTCAAGTAGATGCAAAGGGTAGCACGTAGAAGGCAACATGAAGACTGATCTGCGGATAAGGAAGGATGAGCGAAGAGCTGGGCAAATGCTGATGGGCAAAGCGAGATGGGTAAGTCGAAGAAGAATGGATGGACAGGCAGATTGGAAGGGATGGAGCGGCAGAGATGGGAGGAAGGGTTTGTTGCATTGAGGAGTAGCATAGGTAGCTACAGGGCAGCGGGATGAAGGCAGATGGACTGTTTTTTGGAGGTTTGAGAGCAGAAAGGGCTGCAGGGATTTCTTTAAAAAAATTAAATTTTCAGTAAGAAGAAAAAAACGTAGACAGTGCTTCCAGGCAGTGAACAACAACCTCAAGAAACCCAAAGCAAACCAGAAAAATCAAACCCTCATTAATATATTTTATGGCTCAGATTTATCAGTGAGACCCCTGAAAATTTCTCCAGATTAAATTTTTTTATTATGGAATCCACTTCCTTTAGATTTTTTAATGAAACCCTCACGAAATTTCCAGGCATGAAAATAAAAAATAAATAAATTTAAACCCTTGGATTACAAAATGTCTGAATAATATCCCTGGAAAACGACTTGACGAACCCCAGAGATCTAGATCTTACCCTCTAGGGCCTAGATCTGGACTTTGCACAGTTTTCTTCTTTGGATCTGTAGCTGCAAAACGACAATAAAACACCCAAACAATATATATAGAAACCTAGAGAAACCCAAGTTAGAAAACCAAAAAATAAAATTACAGATCTATGTACATAAATGGCAAATCTATCAGATCTAGGGAGTGTGAGTCCAACTCCGCTCCCAGATCTGATAATCTGAGGCTCTCAATAGCCAGATCTATCGATTTAGCACAAAAAATTAAATTTTTGGAATTTTAAAGGAGGTACTAAGCGCAAAACCCTTCATGCATCACCCATAAAAAATATCTTATGATAAACTCGGGATCAAATTAAGTTGTGCTCTTCAGAAAACATGGATCGAGAGTTGGATGGTTCAACCGAAAACTTCCCCGAACGCCCGATGATCTAAAAATCAAGACTTTCCTGCACAACTCAATTCAACCATCAACATAAAGAGAGAAAACGATAATAAAATTCAGATAAATAGAGATACCTGCTATTATATTCAAAACTTAAATTATTATTCAAACCCCAGCGACTGAGCAAGATACTTGTACTCAAATCGCTCTTCAAAAAACTATCATCAATGGCTAAAAAGAAATTATGCATGAAAACAATACATCTTACAACATTTCCATGAAGAGTAACACCAACAAAATTTAACCCCAAGGTCTTTCTTTATTGTTCATAAAAAGATTACAAGAGAGCTTTTCGCTTAGTACACGATCCACAGATCGGATCAACTGATTGACAAGTGACCTCCTATTTAAAGATAAATCCTCCAACGGCTAGTTTGAGTAATCCTCGTCAAAGCAATCTCGACCATTGATGAGGATCAAAATTTCTTTCAATTTCATTCGTCGAAATTTTAAATTCTTGAGGAAATTTGAATTTTTCAATTAAATGCATTTTAATTAATTCAAAAATTAAAATTTTGAATTAATTTCCTCAAAATTTTGACTTTGACTTAACCCCAAGGACTAAAGGCTTAAAATTTAGCAAAGTAATTAATTTACCTTAGTCCCTGGACCTCTTAAAATTTAATTTTTAAGGACCAACAAATTTTGCCTTCGGAGAATTTAAATTTAGCAAGGACCTAGAATTAATTAAATTTTTGGCTTATTTAATTAATTTTGGCCAAAAAATTTAATTAATTAACCTATGAGAGGATAAATTATTTTTCCAACCCTCAAGACACTTTACATAATGATTTTTACATTTTTTACATCTCAAAGGGGAAAACCCATTTTCAAAAGACCCTCACAGACTACCAAATTCTGCGACACAAATATAATCTAGTAGACTAAGCAATTTTTAATAAAATAACCTAACCAAATAGTTAGGATTATTCCTGAATCAATTTTACATAGGCTTGATCTAGAACACTAGGACTCCCCTAAGATTCTAGTGACAAAATCCATTTCGACTTTAAGGTAAGGCTGACGGAAAACTCTACCGACCATCCGAGAATGGATCGGTGAGACAAAAAACCTCCCGGAATGTAGATCGTCACCAGAAAAGTAGGTTTACCTAGGTAATTACATACATGACACGGATCTGCTTAGATTATCTACATTATACACATGCAGAATGGGTTTATATTATAAGATGATGGTAGCTAGACGGCATGAATACATCGATCAGGCATTATCCCTTTTGCGAAAAAAGGGGGTGTACTGCTATGGGTCGTTGACACGTAGTGGTCAACAAGCCTTTTCTTCCTTCCTCTGCCTCTGCGTTGGCCCTTTCTCTGGCTCGAAATGATGATGCAGGCCCTCTGTATCACTCCTTCTCTACTGCTTACTGCTTAGGAACAACTTCTGTCTCTTGGGACAACTGTTTCTGCTACAAATTCTCTGATTTAGCTGGTGCCGTCAGCTCTCCTATGATTTGCAACCTTCTGATACCATGTTGAAATTTCTAAGTCTAACTCGTTAGAAATTTTCCTGCACTATTTGGTTTTTTTCACCTACTTGTTTTATTCTTTAACAAGTTATTTAACCATATAAATACTGAAAATAAACACAAATGCAGTCTCAACCATCTACAAATCATCAACTGAAAGAAATAGACAAACACATAAGGGACACCATTATTTTTGGACAATTGTCCCCGGTAAAACCCAACTTGGGAAAACCGGTGCAGCAGTTCTGAGGGTTTTATTATTAAGCAACTTTCTTGAGTACAACTGGGTGCCAAACTGGCTCACCCGACAGAGAAATCAATTTGGCAGTAATACCTCTCTTCGGAAGCAGATATTTGGCAAGTCTTCTCCATGAAAAACTCTCCAACGCCTCTTTGAGGCTCTGCGTCAGCCCTCCTGACCTTTGTGTCGGCTTGGAACCCTCTGCGTCAGCCCTCTAATGCTCTGCGTAGGCTCTCTAGCCCTCTGCGTCAGTCACGTAGACCTTGGTAGCCTCTGCGCAATCCCTCTAGCCCTCTGTGTGGCTCTTGCGCGCTCTGCGTAGACTTCTCTCTCTCTACGCTAGTCCTTTGGCACTATCTCTGCCTCTCTGCTATGCACTCACTTCCCCTCGCTGCAACTCTGATCACGGGTTAGATTTCTCTTAGCAAATTCTGCTCTAGAAAATCGAACTGACTGATCAACTTGGTGTATCTCCAACTGACCCTCAAGCATCCTCTTATACTTTTTTTGTTGAGTCTTCAACGGCCTATTGATTTGGGGTAGCATCGGATGTGCTCTATCCACGGAAATTGGTGGAGAGGCTAAAGCACATGAGATATCCAAGACACAGAAATGGTTTGGGGAAATTCTACTTGGTGAAGGAGATATTAAAATAATTATTATTTTTAATGGGTTCGTAAGTCTAAATTTAGGAAAATAAAAATATTAATGGGTATTAATATAAAACTGGGTTAGAAGGTTCTAAATGACATGCATCAAGCCAAATCTAATCTTAGTCGTTAATTAGAGATGTAATCTCGGCTGTTGAAGACTCAACATGAAAAGTATAAGAGGAGGCTTGAGGGTCAGTTGGAGATACACCAAAGTGATCAGTGAGTTCGATTTTCTAGAGCGGGGTTTGCTAAGAGAAATCGAACGAGTGATCAGAGTTGCAGCGAGGGGCAGTGAGTGCAAGGTAGAGAGGCAAAGATAGTGCCGAAAGACTAGCGCAATGGCAGAGAGGTAGACGCAGAGTTAGAGGGAGCCACACATAGGCCAGCAGTGACTCCACAAAGGCCAGAAGAGCCTGCATGAGTGATGCAAAGGTTGCAGAAGTGATGCAGAGGGCCAGAGAGGTTGCGTAGAGCCTCAGGAGGGCTGACACAGAGGGTTTCAGGCTGACGTACAGGCCAGGAGGGCTGATGCAGTGCCTTAGAGAGGTGCTGGAGAGGGTTTCGTGGAGCAGACTTTCAGAATATTTGCTTCCAAAAAGAGGTATTATTTCCAGATTATTTTCTTTGTTGGGTGAGCCAGTTTGGCACCCAGTGTACTCAAGAAAAGTTGCTTAATAATAAAACCCTTAGAACTGCTGCACCAATTTTCCCAAGTTGGTTTTTTCTAGGGACGTTTGTCCAAAAATAACAATGTCCCGTGTGTGTTTGTCTATTTCTTTCAGTTGTTGATCTGTAGATGGTTGAGATTGTATTGTGTTTATTTCAATATTTATATGGTTAAATAACTTGTTAGTAACTAAACAAGTAGGAGAAATAAACCAGAGAATACAAAAAAATTTCTAACGGGTAATACTTAGAAATTTCAACATGGTATTAGAGTGTTGCAGATCACAGGAGAGCTGAAGGCACCCATTGAATCAGAGAATTTGCAGTAGAAACAACTCTCCTGAGTGACAGAAGTTGTTACTAAGCAAGAAGCAGCAGAGAAGGGTTGACGCAGAGGGCCTGCGTCATCAGTTCGAGCCAGAGAAGGGGCCAACACAGAAGTAGTGAGAGGCAGGAGAGGCTCACGAAGAGCCATGTCAGCCTGCGCAGCCAAGTAGGAGTGACGCAGTTGGCTAGTGGAGCAATTCAGCCAATGTCGAGATTGCACAGAGCCTAGAGGCTCAGTTCTTTAGTTGTTGAGGCATAAGAAGCTGTGGGCAGATTGTGAAGTGTGAAGCTGGTGGGGTGCTACTGTTGTTGAGGCAAAACAGTACCTAATGGGACAAAACCAAGGTAGAAGGGATCCGCTACCTAGGTAGATTTCTAGCTAAGAAATCCAAATCAGTGTTGCAGGAGCATAGGAGATCGGAGAGGTGCAATTCGATTGTTGGTAGAAGGATTTCCAGGAGGGAAATTGAGACTTAGAGGGAGTCTAGTAGAGAACTTCGAGGAGAGAAGTAGAGACTCAGAGGAGTCGAAAAGAAGAGCAGAGATGGCACAGACTGAGTAATCAGGATAGGCTGGATGGGGCATCCAACTTTGTCATCTAGAAGGCTAGGGTCATGTCTGTTCTAAATAGACATCATATCAAAGCCTTCGCCTTGAGAACCGTGGCTATCCCAGTCGACCCAGTTGATAACGAAAGGTATGAGGATGCAATGGCAAAGGAGAAATGCATAATCCTTGATGGGGTCAAGGATCATGTAGTGTAGCATATTGCCGAGAAGAATACGACAAAGGAAATGTGGGACACCTTGACGACATTGCATCAGGGCACTTCTGTGCAGAGGAAGATGCTACTGGAGAATCAACTGTGGTCGTCCCAGATGCAGAAGGGGGAGCAGATAGATCACTTCCTCAGCAGGTTGTAGGAGATTCAGGACCAACTGACTTCCATAGGGGCCATGCCAGATCAGGAACTAATGGTGAGAACCGCCCTAAACGCAGTCTCCGAGGAGTGGGAGGCATTCGTCCAAAGTATTTTGGGCAGAGCGAATCTTCCAGGATGGGAAGAATTGTGGGCAACTCTTCGCCAAGAAGAGATCAGATGGTTGACCAAGGCGGGAAGTGTTGATTTGGAGTAGCATCAGATGCGCTCTAGCCATGAAAATTGGTGGAGAGGTTAAAGCACATGAGCTCTCCAATACCCAGAAAGGGTTTGGGCAAACAGATCAAGAGATATTAAAATAATTAATATTTTTATTGGAGTCTAAAAGAAAATAAAATATTAATGTGTATTAATATGAATTTGTGTTAGAATAGTCCAAAAGACATGGATCAAGCCAGATCTAATCTTAGCTGTTGATTAGGGCTTTAATCTCGGCCGTTGAAATATCAACAGGAAAAGTATAAGAGGGGGCTTGAAGGTCACCTGGAGAATACAATAGATGATCAGTCATTCTATACTCTAGAGCGGGGTTTGCTAAGAGAGATAGAATCAGTGATTGGGAGAGCAGCTGAGGGGCATTGAGTACAGAGAAACAGAGAAGGTAGAGATTGTGTCAAGAGAGCAGCGCAACAACCAAGGAGGGTGACGTAGAGCTAGTAAGGGCTCATGCAGGGCCACGCAGAGGCAGCCAAGTGCTGTGTAGAGCACCAGAGGGGCTAGCATAGCTGACGCAGAGGTTCCCATAGCTGACTCAGGGTCTCCTGGGGCTGACGCAGGCCAAGGCAGACTGACACAGGGCCAGTGCTGGGCCAGGAGAGGCTGACGCAGTCCAGATTAGGCAGACGTTGGGGTTGCAGAGTAGTTTTGTGCTGAGGAACTGCCGGAAGGATTTTCCAGGGTTTCAGCTAGGAGATTTCTCTCAAACTGTGAGGTATAGTTGCTAAGGAAATTCTCTGTTGGGTAGGCCAGTTTCAGCACCTAGATTGCACTCTGATATTGCTTAATAAGAAAACCCTTAGATAGCTACACCGGTTTTCCCGCATTGGGTTTTTCTGGGGACATTGGTCCAAAAATAATGGTGTCATGTGGTGTGTTTGTTCTTGTTTCTTTTAGTTGCTGATCTGTAATATGTTGAACATGCACTGGTATTTATTTTCAGTATTTATTTTGTAAATAACTTGTTAAAGGAACAAATAACAAGTAGGTAGGAATAAATCAGAAAAAGTGCATGAAGGGTTTCTAAACTAAGTAAACTAAGTAAACTTAGAAACTTCAACATGGTATCAGAGCGTGATTGCAGATCACCGGAGGACTAAAAGACATCAGCTGAGCGGAGCAATAGCAGCAAAAAACAACAGTCCCGAGGTGACAAAAGTTGTTTCTAGCAGTACAGAAGCCAAGGAAGTGTGACGTAGAGCCAGCCAGAGCCATGCAGAAAAAGTCGGGAACTGTGCAGAGCCTTAGAGAGGCCAGTGTTGTTGATAGAGAGGGCTAGAGGGTTGATGCAGGGCATCCCAGGGCTGACGTAGACCCATCCGGGATGACGCAGAGCTAGCGTGAGGCAGAGAGGGGCTGATGCAGTTCACAGAGAGGCAATTGCTGGGGTCTAGAAGGTTGCAGGAATATTGCAGAGTGGAGTTGGTGAGGTACTGTAGTAAGAATAGTACCTGACAGAGCAGGGCCAAAGGAGTTGTTGCCGAGGGTTTCTAGCTGAGGAACCCAGATCAGCAGTGTAGTTGCACAAGACGATCAGAGTAGGGGGCATCTCGACAAGCGACAGAAGGATTTCCAGGAGGGAAATTAGGACTCAGAGGGAGTCTAGAAGAGAACTTCAAGACAGGTAATAGAGATTCAAAGGAATCGAACAAAGAACTTCCAGGAGGGAAGTAAAGGAGCATCTGGCACTACACGGGGTAAAAGACCAGGATAGACTGGACGGAGCATCGAACTTTGCAGTCTGGAAGGCCAAATTCTTATCAGTGCTTGATAGGAATCGTGTCAAGAACTTCGCCTTAAAGGTAATAGCTGTCCCAGTCGATCCCAATGAAAATGACAGGTACGAAGAGGCAATGGCGAGGGCCAAGTGCATGATCCTTGACGGGGTCAAGGATCATGTGGTACCACATATAGCCGAGAAGGAAACAACAATTGAGATGTGGGAGGCTCTCAAGAACCTGTACTAGCATACTTCTGTGCAGTGAAGAGTGCTGCTCGAGAACCAGATGAGGTCGTATCAGATGAAGAAGGGTCAATCTATTGATACCTTCCTCAGAGGACTAAATGAGATCCGAGACCAGTTGATTGCTATAGGAGCAACACCAGATCAGGAGGTTATGGTGAGGACAACCCTGGATGTTGTCTCAGAAGATTGGGAAGTCTTTGTCCAGAGTATCCTGGGCAGAAGGCACTCTGCCACCTTGGGACGAGATGTGGGCAACTCTTTGCTAGGAAGAGATCAGACAGCAGTCGAAGACGGGTAGCAGCAGCAAGGGGATCAAAGTCAAGCAGGAGGAGGAAGATGTGGCCCTAGCATCTGAAGGAAAGCATGAGAAGCGAAAGAAGAAAGATCTCTCCAAGATCAAATGCTTCCACTGTGGGGAGATGGGTCATTATGTGACCCAGTGTCCAAGGAAGAAGAGTAAGGGAGAGTCTTCTGAGACTAAGGCAGCGCCAACAAGGGCAGAGAAGGAATTTTTGACAGACGATGACTGTGCCATGAGTGCACACGCACCACTTGAGCGGAAGTGGGGAGACATCGAGCTGTAGTCAGGCGGACTATAGGCAATGAGGGGCAAGATCCTTGAGGTACCCAGCCTCTTGGATTAGACCTTGCTACGGGAGCCCCGAAGAGGAGTAGTAGGACTAGCTGAGTCAGGTAGAGATGGACGCAGATGGAGCGGTTGGGAGAGCTACAATGCAAGAGTCCTCAGACAACGCGAGGCTAGCAGGCTGCAGCAGTGCGAGAGGCACATGAGTGTTGCACCAGTGTAGGATGGCACAGAGAGGTGTGCAACGGTGTGAGATGCAGGGAGTTGTTGCAGTAGCGCAGAGGTCAGAGAGGGAGCACTTGTCAGCAACAGAGGAAGCTTCAGCATCAGTGGGTGTCTCTAGCCCAACAGGGAGGTCAATTGGGAGATTAGTTACTTACTTCTTAATAACTGAGTTGCAGTGCACAATGCAACATGATGAGAGGAGGTGTAGTGCAGATGTAGTGTTGGGAGAAAGGACCAGTAGCAGCATAGATGCAGAGGGAGCTATCGTACAGATGCAGCAGTGGCAGTGGCAGAACCATGGGCAACAGTATAGGATGCAGCAGCACAGAGGATGTTGGGCAGGAAGGCCTAGAATCAGCATAGGTACCGATGCCGGATGATCAGAGTAATACTCAGTGAGGAGTATTGCTAGAGCACAGTCCTCGCTAAGAGGGAGTGTTGATTTGGGGTAGCATCCGATGTGCTCTAGCCACGAAAATTGGTGTAGAGGCTAAAGCACATGAGATATCCAATACCCAGAAAGAGTTTGGGCAGATTCTAAACAGATTAGGAGATATTAAAATAATTAATATTTTTAATGGAGTCCCTAAGTCTAAACTTAGGGAAAATAAAATATTAATGTGTATTAATATCAATTTAAATGGTCCAAAAGACATGGATCAAGCCAGATCTAATCTTAGCTGTTGATTAGGGTCTTACTCTCGGCCGTTGAAATGTCAACAGGAAAAGTATAAGAGGGGGCTTGAGGGTCACTTGGAGAATACACTAGATGATTAGTCATTCTATACTCTATGGCGAGGTTTGCTAAGAGAGATAGAATCAGTGATCGAGAGAGCAACTGAGGGGCATTGAGTACAGAGAAACAGAGAAGGCAGAGATTGTGCCAGGAGAGCAACGCAACAGCGAAAGAGGGCGACGCAGAGCTAGCAGGGCTCACGCAGGGCCACGTAGAGGCAGCCAAGTGCTGCACAAAGCACCAGAGGGGCTAGCATAGCTGACGCTGAGGCCTCGTGAGCTGATGTAGGGCCTCTTGGGGCTGACGCAGGGCTTGCTCTGGGCCAAGAGAGGCTGATGCAGTCCAGATTGCACAAATGCTGGGGTTGCAGAGCAATTTTGTGCTAAGGAATTGCCGAAAGGATTTTCCGGGGTTTCAGCCAGGAGATTTCTCTCAAACTGTGAGGTATAGCTGCTAAGGAAATTCTCTGTTGGGTAGGCCAGTTTCGGCACCCAGATTGCTCTCTGATATTTCTTAATAAGAAAACCCTCAGATAGCTGCACCGGTTTTCCCGCATTGGGTTTTCCCGGGGACATTGGTCCAAAAATAATGGTGTCATGTGGTGTGTTTGTTCTTGTTTCTTTTAGTCGCTAATTTGTAATATGTTGAGCATGCATTGGTATTTATTTTCAGTACTTACTTTGTAAATAAAAAAAATAACAAGTAGGTAGGAATAAATCAGAAAAAGTGCATGAAGGGTTTCTAAACTAAGTAAACTTAGAAACTTCAACAAGAAACAACGGCAAAGGAGCCAGGGTCAAGAAAGAGGAGGAAGAGGATGCAGCTCTGGCATCTGTGGGGCAGTAGGGGAAGAGGAAGAAAAAGGACCTCTCCAAGATAAAGTGCTTCAACTGTGGGGAGTTGGGCCATTATTCAACCCAGTGTCCGAGGAAGAAGAATAAGGGAGAGGCGTTTGACTCAAAGGCAGCGCTAACGAAGGTGGAGAAGGAGGTAGAGAATGATGATGATTGTGCCATGAGTGCTCATGTACCTCTAGAGAAGAGGTGGGGTGACATCGAGTTGTAGTCAGGAGGACTACAGGAGATGTGGGGTAGGATCCTTGAGGTACCCAAACTCTTGGATCATATTCGGCTACGAGAGCCCCGAAGAGACAGTAGCAGGATGGCGGATGTCGATAAAAGCAAATGCAGATGGAGCAGTAGAGAGTGCTAGAGTGCAGTAGTCCCTAGCAGGGCAGAGAGGGTTGCAGCAATGCGAGAGGCACAAAGGAGGTTGAAGCAGTGCAGGAAGGCACAAAGGTGTTTGCAGCAGTGCAAGAGGCGCAAAGGTGTTGCAGCAGTGCAGAGGCAACAAAGGGGGCACAGGATAGCAGCAGAGGGAGCTTCAGCATCAGGAGGATTTCTAGCCTAACAAGGATGTTAGTAGTTGGGTAGATCAGTGATCATCGTCTCAGTAACTGAGTTGCAGTGCAATAGTAACAATGGTAGTGCTATGTGTAGCACGATGCAACATGATGAAAGAGGGCTGTAGTGTAGATGCAGTGTTGGGAGGAAGGACTAGCAGCAACATAGATGCAGAGGACTGCCGTACAGATGTAGCAGTGGCAGTGGTAGAGCCATGGGCAACAGTACCGGATGTAGCAGTGTAGAGGATGTTGGGAAGGAAGGCCTAGCATTAGCACAGGTACTAGTGCCGGATGATCAGGGTGATGCTTAGAGATAGAGTATTACTAGAGCACATTCCTCACTAAGAGGGAGTGTGGATTTGGGGTAGCATCGGATGTGCTCTAGCCATGAAAATTGGTGGAGAGGCTAAAGCACATGAGGTCTCCAAGACCCAAAAATGGTTTGGGGAAATTCTACCTGGTGAAGGAACATTAAAATAATTAATATTTTTAATGGGTTCTCAAGTCTAAACTAAGGAAAATAAAAATATTAATGGGTATTAATATAAAACTGGGTTAGAAGGTTCTAAATGACATGGATCAAGCCAAATCTAATCTTAGTCGTTGATTAGAGATGTAATCTCAACCTTTGAAGAATCAATAGAAAATGTATAAGAGGAGGCTTGAGGGTTAGTTGGAGATACACTAGAGTGATTAGTCAGCTCGATTTTCTAGAGCGGGGTTTGCTAAGAGAAATCGAACCAGTGATTAGAGTTGCAGTGAGGGTTAGTGAGTGCAAGGCAGAGAGGCAGAGATAGTGCTGGAAGACTAGTGCAGAGGCAGAGAGGCAGACGAAGAGCCAAAGGGAGCTACGCAAAGGCCAACAATGACTATGTAGAGGCCAGAAGGGCCTGCATGAGTGATGCAGAGGCTGCAGAAGTGACATAGAGGGCTAGAGAGGTTGCGCAGAGTTTTAGAGGGTTGACACAGAGGGTTTTAGGCTAACACAGAAGCCAAGAGGGCTGACGCAGTGCCTCAGAGAGGTGCTGGAGAGGGTTTCGTGGAGCAGACTTTCAAAATATCTGCTTCCAAAGAGAGGTATTACTACCAGATTATTTTCTTTGTCGGGTGAGCCAGTTTGGCACCCAATGTACTCAAGAAAAGCTGCTTAATAATAAAACCCTTAGAACTGCTGCACCGGTTTTTCCAAGTTGGTTTTTTCTAGGGATGTTTGTCCAAAAATAACGGTGTTTGTCTATTTCTTTCCGCTGTTGATTTGTAGATGGTTGAGACTGTATTGTGTTTATTTCAATATTTATATGGTTAAATAACTTGTTAGTAATTAAACAAGTAAGCGAAATAAACCAGAGAATACAGAAAAATTTCTAACAGGTAAGATTAAATCTATAATCAATGGCTAAGATTAGATTTGGCTTGATCCATGTCATTTAGAACATTCTCACCCAATTTTATATTAATACCGATTAATATTTTAATTTTCCTAAGTTTAGACTTAGGTACCCCATTAAAAATATTAATTATTTTAATATCTCTCTAACCGGGTGGAATTTCCCCAAACCATTTATGGGTCTTGGGGATCTCATGTGCTTTAGCCTCTTCACCAACTTTCATGGCTAGAGCACATCCAATGCTACTCCAAATCAACAATGTGGAGGGCGTATTGGAGTCACCAAAGGAGACCTCAAATCTGATATTTGTATTGCTGTAATAAATGCCAGGTTCCACTACTTTCTGAGCACTGTAATCCTCGCTACTTTTGTGAAGAAATGGAAATGTACCTTGAGATTGCATTGTGGCAGATATGTATGTTAATGAATCGCTTATTTTTGAAGTAATGATATTTTCATATTGCTGTTATGAACTCTTTTGGGCTGTCTATATTATCTTTGAATTGAATGTATCAGGGCTGCACCTACAACCAATAACATACAAACTGTTTGATGAACCAACACACTGAAATCCTAGACAAAAACTCAGAAAATTGTGTACAATTTAAGTTACTTCCAGAGAGGAATATTACAAAGGAAGTCTTCCTTCTCCGGATTATATTGCTCCTTCCAAAATCACATGAAGTATTAAAAAAGTATGACCCTATTTTAAAAACCCTTTCTTGGTCTTCCAACCTAGAGAAAATGACTGTTAAGAATCCTTTTGCCCTTAACTACAGTGCTATTTTACCCTGGAGGTTTCATTTATTTTGGATCCACGCAATCATAGACTTTTCAGATGGCCATAATCTGATGAACTTGCAGATGAAAGCATGACCTTGCATATATTGGATATGTTCTCTGATCTTGTTGGATTTAATCTCATATTATGGATCTTGCACTTCTTTTGGCAGACAACACTGAGGGGCATAATTCAATGAAATTGGAAATCACAACATGATCTTGCATATATTGGATATATTCTTTGATCTTGTTGGATTTAACCTCATATTTTGGATCTTGCACTTCCTTTGGCAGACAATACCCTGGATTTCTAGCTTGCCAATATGCACCCAACGCAGGCTTCTCTGAGAAACCAGAAGCCCCACGTTGCCCAACTGCATTATGAAAATGATGTCGAAGAAGAGGAGATTGAAAGGGAATACCAATAGATCCAGGGTTTTTACAAACTCTTGAAACATCTGACTGAAGGAGGGGCAGAGCCCCCCCTCGCAGAGCTGATCATGGACAGCTATTTAGAAGAAACCCTAAGATTGTAGAGCCTCTATTGGATATGTGCAAATTTAAGAAGATGCTTCGCATTCTTATACCCACAATTAACTAGAATAAAAGAACTTCGTAGACACATCTAATTCACATTTGCTTGTTCCATATGATTTTTTAGTAAGTATACTTAAGAAATATGATTCTTGTTTAGGAAACTAATTATAGTAAACTATTTCTATGATTCCATTCTTAGCCTAGTGCAATATGATCATCCTTCCATCCATCATATATTTTTTTACAACTCTCAAAATTTTTTGGTTCATTTTTCTTATGGTTTCTAAGGTGCTTATGGTTATATGTCTTTTTCTAGGTGATGGAAGTGTCCCACTGATGCTTTCCCTTGGCATTTTTACAGTTGAGTTCAATCAATGATTTCATTCAAATTGTTGTCACTTCAACTCATATGCTTTTTAATTCTTCTTATGAATCATGAGACTATAAATGTTTCTGTTATTATATACTTATGGATGTTAATCTTGCTTTCTTTGGATCTGCAGACATTAACAGCTGGATTGGCAATGATTGGTCGTCTAGGAAAGGCAAGCTGATATTTCACATATTTTATCTTTTCCTGTTTCACATTTTGCAGTCATTGCTGGTCTTTAGTTTTTGGTTCTTAAATTCTAAAATGCCAAGTGCTATATTGTACCTTGGATGAAGAACATGTTGGTTGTCAATTTTTAAGTTGCCTTGGATAAAATACTACATATCATCCTAATGTCAGTCGGTCTACAATTAATTTATCTGTATCCTTTTTTCTTCTATGTCTATTTCTATTCTCTGTTTTGTCAAACAATTGTCTATTCCAAATCCATAGCCTTGTAGATATTGGACAATGCTATAATGCGTTCCAAGGAGATATTGAGAGTGTTCAGTTAAGGGAGAGTGATGAGACTTGGTCATAGTTGACTCAGTCAAAAATGTATATCATTTGTATTTGGTACTGTTTCTCTTAATATACTGCTTAACTCTTGCATTGATTGTAAAAGTATCATCGGAGACTAAATCAAAGATGATGTCTCATCTATTTCTATATTAAATATTTTTCCATATACCAATTTTATACAGTATAAACCTAATGGAATATGTTGTACAATGTGTTCAGTTTTCGCAATTTTCCTTCTTGCACTTTGCTCATTTTGTGAATATTTTCATTATTGTTCTACTTGTGTTCCCAATTGTTATTAGATTTTTCGATTAGGCCTTTAGAGTTCTGCAATTTTGTTGCTTCCCTCTTTGTGCAAGATATGAACTTGTCATCTTTGGCTAACCTTGGATTGATATCTGTCCTCACTTAGAGCTTTTGTGTCGAGATTCAAGTGATATGTCTGTTGGCTAATTTTTGGAAATTGTTTTTAGGTTTTTTGCATGCCTTGAACATGATTGCCTGAGATATTTTGAAGTCCATGCAGATTTTTGTCCTGAAAAATGGGTTATCCTTATGGGGTCTTGTTGCCTCAAAATCTAGCAAGCCTTGTGATAGGCCTCACAGGACAATAGCCAAACCAACATACAACAATGAGGTGGTTGCCACTGTCACTTTAGCACTCCACCTCCTGCTCTTTAGTGGAATTTCACCATATAGTTTATCACCTAAAGGATACTCTAAGTCAATTGGTTCAAGGTGATGTATTTGAGAGGCTAAGAAAGGTACTTCTTCAATGGATTGAGGCACAATTCTCTATGAAAAAGGAGCAGCATACCACAAGCCAATCCTTGAAAAGATTACCTGATACCTAGGGTTTCAAGATATAGTTCAACAAAGTGCATCTAGGCATGCAAGCACAAGGAAAATGTTTCCTAAAAGATATTATCAACAATAGGAAATGATAAACCTTCAAAAAAGCCCTAAGTTGAAGGCTTGTATAGGATTAGGGTTTATTAGAGTTTTCATGTCCCCATTTTTATTCTTCTTCATAGTACAACCAGGTTGGATTTCCAGGGTAGGAGATGGCCAGGTCAATGGAGCAGGTTTATGTCATCAGGGGTCCCGATGGAATTTTGAGGAGTTTTTATGGGATTTGATGGCATTCACTTGGCATATTCCATCATCCACACAATTTGCCTTCCGTTCCATCACATTTTGACAACTTTTAGAAATCAACATTATTATTGGGCATAACTTAATTAATTATGCTCGAGGTGGCATTTTGGAACGATTAATTGATGGAACACCTCAGTGTAATAGATTGTTGGAACCGGAACGAGAAGATCTACATGATGGGATGCTGAGAAGAGACTTCTAGTGGCCGAAGGGAGTACAGTGGGCAATTGGCCATTTTCCTTAGTAAAAAATGACTTTAAGTTTAATTAGTCATTTAATTAAGGAAAAATAATTAATTGCAGAAAAAGATCCAAAAGTGACTTAAGTGAAATAAAATAAAATTAAAGGTCACTTAAGATAAAGTTAATGGAGGAGCTTCTAGAATAATAATAAAATAATAAAATAAGATGCTTCTAGAGGCTTGGAGATCTATCCATTAGATCTATAAAAGGGGAGGAGGAGATCATTTGGAGACATCTTTGAGTTGACATTGTTTCTTGTATGTGAGGTTGAGAATGTGGTTCTCTACTCCAGCAGTAGCCCCAGGTCAGAAACCCCCGGGTGATTTTAGAGAGATTGGGCGAGCACCCATTTCTTCCCTTGGTGAATCCATTCAGGGTTCACAGGTTGTAGTGTATTGTTTTTTCAGTTTGTTTTGGGAGGTCCATTGTGGCATTGTTGTAGATCTGTCGTGGCCAACTATCTTAGTTATTTTGTTATTCTAGCATGTAAAACCCTAGTTTATATATTATAATAAAGCTGAGATGATTTCTGCTTATCGTGTTATGCAATTGCATGCATTTTATCTGTTATGTTTTACATGGCAATCTTCTGTTTATGAGTAGAAATTTTATGTGAAGGGTTTGTTCCAAATTTTCTTCGTTTGGGACATTATAGTGGTATCAGAGCCTTCTTCTTGGCTCAGCCTACGGGTTTTTCATTTACAACTATTATGGTTTGAGGGTTTTGAGAATTATTCGCAGTGATTTTGCAAAGTGCTTGCCAATTTACCTTGATTTTGTTGAATACTCAATAATCATTCGACAAATCTGAGTGTCAAAATTATAAGGACCATGGAGAGGCTGTAAAGAGGTTGAATCGGCCATTCACCAAGTGATCATAAAGGGGTCACACGAAAAGGAAGCGGGGATTATTTTGGAGCTGAATCAATAATTTTCAAGGGGTTAGTCGCATTTGTCAAATTCTTCGAGCAAAGGCCGAATTTGTGAACGGAGGCAATAAATATCGTAGCAGTGAATTGTTGACGGATTAACTGCCTGTTGACTGTGCGTGTGGAAAAAAGAAACTTGCGGGGAAGACGGCAGACCCAAGTGGTTAATCGTTGTTTGTTGATTACCTTCAGGTCAGGTCATTGGGTGATTGGTGGGCCAATGTTCTAAATTGCACAAGGACCGCGACTTTAGAGCCGAGCCACTACCTTGATTGGGCTCTGGTGCTATGTACGCAAGTTTCCGGATCAGTCGTGATGGATTGGGAAGCCGAGCTGCCAGCTTGCAATAGTGGGGGAACCCAATTTTGAGAAGCGAAATTTGTAGTTGCTATGTCAAGGAGACCGAGTCTCTCCCATTTGTGTAGCTGCTGTGACCAAATTATCACCCTCAAAGGATCAGATCTTTTAACGGGAGAACTAAATGCTGATTCCTCACTGGTAAACTAGAACCTGAGTTCATTGCTACTGTAATCACTTGTAACTGGGTCAAGTTAAGAATTATGTTGCCGCGAAATATTTGGTTCGAAGAGTAACTGACGGGAACTGATTACACTGTTGAAAGGGCGTGACTGTTGATGTCGTATAGCGCAGAAATCAAAATTGAAGTGCTTTGGTTCGGAGGACAGCGCATCGGTCAACACTGAGGCCGAGGACCTATATTGAATCTCTTATCGAGGACTCGAGACCTCTTCTTTTTTCATCGAACTTCCAAAATGGAGCCAAGCCGAGTTAAACAAGATTGTGCGTGATCTTATATGACCTCCAGGGCCGCGTTACCACATCTGTAGTGGCATCGGGCATTTTTTACGTCATGAAGGAAGGACCGTTGGATTTGTGGATCACGGGCTACTTAAATTGGCTCCCCCATTTGAAAGTAATGGCTACCCGAGAACGCACTGCATGAATCAGTCTATGCAAGTCAAGGAAGAGTTAAAGAGCGCATGATGAAATGACTGGTGTGCTGAGTGTAGGGAAGGGTGTGGTCGTGCACTTTATTGTGTGTTAGAATAGTTTTACCATGGGGAAGGAACACTAGCTACCATCTTCTCTACTGGTTGGGATATAAGCACATATTTAGACTGGGGAAGTTCGAATCTTCTTGTAGCTAAGAAATCGTGTGCACCATTTTAGTGACTGCCGGTAGGAAAGCCATAAGTACAATTTGATAACTGAGGAAATGTTGTTGAATTTTGTTGAGCATTATTGAAGACTGTGAGACCATTGATGTTGGAATTTCTACTTCTGTGCTTTTCTGATTTATTTCTGCCTACTTGTTCTAATTAATTAACAAGTTATTTACCATGTAAATACTGAAAGTAAATACAAGTACATGTTCAACACATTACAGATCATCAATTGAAGGAAACAAAACAAGCACACAAGTGACATTGTTGTTTTTGGACCAATGTCCCTGGAAAAACCCAATGTGGGAAAATAGGTGCAACTGTCTGAGGGTTTCAATTATTAAGCAGTTTCATAATGCACTCTGGGTGTCAAAAATGGCTCATCCAACAGAGAATAATCTCGGCAGTAGTACCTCTCAGTCGGAGACAGACATTTTCGGCTAAAACCTCGGATAAACACTCCGACAACTCCCAGCTCCAATCTACCCCACGAAAACCCCAGCGTCAGCCTCTAAGGACTGTGTCAGCCCTTTCTGGCCCAACGTCATCCTCTGGAGGCACTGCATCAGCGTCACCCACGCTGGCTCTTTGAGGCACTACGCAACTCGTGGTTGGCTCTGCGTGAACCTCTAGCTGGCTCTGTGTCCCTCTCTCGTGACTTCTGCGCTGATCCTCCTGGTACTATCTCTGCCTCTCTGCTTCTGTATTCACTGCCTCTCAGCTGCAACTCTGATCACTCCTTCGATTTCCTCAGCAATCCCTGCCCTCGAAAATCGAATTCTTGATCAACTCGGTGTGTTCTCCAAGTGACCCTCAAGCCTCCTCTTATACTTTTCTCGTTGACATTTCAACGGCCGAGATTAAGTCCCTAATCAACGGCTAAGATTAGATTTGTCTTGATCCATGACTTTTGGACCATTCTAACTCAATTTTATATTAATTCACATTAATATTTTATTTTCCCTAAGTTTAGACATAGGGACTCCATTAAAAATATTAATTATTTTAATATCTCCCAAACTAGTTAGATTCTGCCCAAACCATTTCTAGGTATTGGAAATCTCAGGTGCTTTAGCCTCTCCACTAATTTTCGTGGCTAGAGTGCATCCCATGGTACCCCAAATCAACACTCCCTCTTAGTGAGGACTGTGCTCTAGTAATACTCCTCACTGAGCATCACCCTGATCATCCGACATCGGTCCTTGTGTTGATGCTAGCTTGCTGCCCAACATCCTCTTCACTGCTGCATCATGTACTACTACCCATGGCCCTGCAACTGCCACTGATGCATCTTTATGGCAGCTCCCTCTGCATCCGTGCTGCTACCAATGGCTCTTCCACTGCCACTGCTACATCTGGATTGCAATCCCTCTCATCACGCTACATCGTGCTGCCCATAACACTACCACTTCTAACTGCTGCGTTGCAACTTAGTTACTGAGAAGTAAGTAACTGATCTCCCAACTCTGACATCTTTGTCAGGCTAGAGACACCCTCGATGCTGAAACTCCCTCTGTTACTGACAAGTGCTCCCTCTCTGACCTCTGCGCTACTGCAACAACTCCATGCATCTTGCACCACTGCGTCGCGCCGTCTTGGGAATCCTGCAATGCAGCTCCCTCTGACGCAATCTACATCCGTCTCTACTGACATCCACCAGTGTTGCTACTCCTCTTCGGGGTTCTCGTAGCAACGTATAATCCGAGAGGTTGGGTACCTTAAGAATCTTGCCCCTTATTGCCTGTAGTCCGTCTGACTACAGCTCGATGTCTCTCCACTTCTGCTCAAGTGGCATGTGAGCACTCATGACACAATCATCATCTGTCTCCACTTCCTTCGTCGCCCTTGCTGGCGCAACCTTAGTCTTGAAAGCCTCTCCCTTGCTCTTCTTCCTTGGACACTGGGTCACATAATGACCCAGTTGCCCATAGTGGAAGCATTTGACCTTGGAGAGGTCCTTCTTCTTCCGTTTCTCCTGGTTTCCCTCAGATGCCAAAGCAGCATCCACCTCCTCCTCCTTCTTGATTCTAACCCCCTTGCCGCTGCTTCCTGCCTTAGTCAGTGTTCTGATGTCTTCTTGGTGAAGAGACGCCCACATTTCCTCCCAATCTGGAAGGGTCGCCCTGCCTAGTATGCTCTGGACAAACACCTCCTAGTCTTCAGAGACTGCTTTTAGGGCTGTTCTCACCATTAGTTCTTAATTCGGCGTGGCCCCTATGGAAGTCAGTTGATCCTGGATCGCCTTCAATTGGCCGAGGAAGGTGTCGATCTGTTCTCCCTTCTGCATCTGGTATGATCGCAACTGATTTTCTAGTAGCATCTTCCTCTGCATGGAAGTATGCTGATACAATTTCTTTAGGGCCTCCCACATCTCATTTGCTGTGTCCTTTTCGGCAATATGTGGTACTACATGGTCCTTGACCCCATCAAGGATGATGCTCTTGGCCCTTAACGTTGCCTCCTCGTACTTGTCATTCTCAGCTGGTTCAATTGGGATCGCTATCATCTTCAAGGCGAAGTGCTTGACACGATTCGTGTCTAGAATGGACAAGGTTCTGGCCTTCCAGACTACGAAGTTTGAGGCTCTGTTCAATCTGTCCTGGTCTCTTACCCCGTTCACTACCATCTCGCTGCTCCTCTACTTCCCTCCTAGAAGTTCTCGGTGTGACTCCCTCTGAGCCTCGATTTCCCTTATGGAAACCCCTTTGCCAATGTCAAGATGCCCCCACTTCGATCCTTAGTGCAACTGCACCATTGATCTGGATTTCTTGGCTAGAAATCCTTGGCAACAACTCCCTCCTCCTTGGTCTTTCTCTATTAGGTACTGTTCTGACTATAGTACCCCACCAACTTCACTCTGTAACTTACTCACAGCCTCTTAAGCCCCAACAAACTGAAGGTTAGAGCTTCTAGGCTCTGTGAAATCTCAGCACTAGCAAAATCTGCACCTCCTGGCCACGGGTGTCAATCCTTCCTGACTGAGAAAGATGACCATGCACTGCATAGGTCGAGTCTGCTCCCCTGTACCACTGCAGTGATCCTCTTCCCGGCTCAAACTTGATGACGCAGGCACTGTGTCACCCCTTCCTTCCTGCTTCTTTGCTAGGAACAACTTTTGTCACTTGGGACAACTGTTTTCTACTGTTTTTGCTCCGCTCGGCTAATGTCCTCAGATCTGCAACCACCCTTTGATACGATGTTGGAATTTCTACTTCATGTACTTTTCTGATTTATTTCTGCCTACTTGTTCTAATTAATTAACAAGTTATTTACCATGTAAATACTGAAAATAAATACAAGTACATGCTCAACACATTATAGATCATCAATTGAAGGAAACAAAACAAGGACATAAGTGACACTGTTGTTTTTGGACCAATGTCCTCGGAAAAACCCAATGCGGGAAAATTGGTGCAGTTATCTGAGGGTTTCAATTATTAAGCAGTTTCATAATACAATTTGGGTGCCAAAAATGGCTCACCCAACAGAGAATAATCTCGGTAGTAGTACCTCTCAGTCGGAGACAGATGTTCCAGCTGAAAACCTGGATAAACACTCCGACAGCTCCTAGCTCCAATCCGCCCCACGAAAACCCCAACATCGGCCTTTACGGACTGCGTCATCCCTTTCTGGCCTAGCGTCTGCTAAGCGTCACCCTATATCGCCCTGCGTCAGTCTCTGGAGTCACCGGATCAGCCATTAGAGCCTCTGCATCACCCATGCTGGCTCTTTGAGGCACTGCGCAGCTCCTGGCTGCCTCTGCATGAGCCCTGGTTGGCTCTGCGTGAACCTCTAGCTGGCTCTACGTCCCTCTTTCCTAGCTTCTGTGCTAATCCTCCTGGTACTATCTCTGCCTCTCTGCTTCTATATTCACCGCCCCTCAGCTGAAACTCTGATTACTCCTTTGATTTCCTCAGCAAGCCCTGCCCCAGAAAATCAAATTCATGATCAACTCGGTGTGTTCTCCAAGTGACCCTCAAGCCTACTCTTATTCTTTTCTCGTTGACATTTCAACGGCCGAGATTAAGTGCCTAATCAACGACTAAGATTAGATCTGGGTTGATCCATGACTTTTGGACCATTTTAACTCAGTTTTATATTAATTCACATTAATATTTTATTTTCCCTAAGTTTAGACTTAGGGACTCCATTAAAAATATTAATTATTTTAATATCTTCCAAACTGGTTAGATTCCACCCAAACCATCTCTGGGTATTGGAGATCTCATGTGCTTTAGCCTCTCCACCAATTTTCGTGGCTAGAGCACATCCGATGCTACCCCAAATCAACAATTAACTTGCCGAGAGCAGTGATACCCATCATCAATGGCAAAGCTCTAGAGATGTTTTATAGAGTTCGTGAACCATCATCAGTGTTTGTGCAGGACGAGACTGAATTTTCAGAAGGTCATAGGAATTGGTCTGCATTAAAGAAAGTTGATTCCAGTCCTAAAGTAGGTCATATTGTGCATGCGAATTAAGGAGGTTGTGATAGACAACAAGCCAGATCAACAAATCAGGTCACTTGCTTGGAGTTTCTTGCTGGGTCCACTCAGTTGGAGGCATCACTTGAAAAACCCATCAGATATCAGCGACAACTTCAATTCTGGTTCCCGATCACATCAAAGTTTATTCCAACAACTGTCAGAGGGGTGGACGTGTGGCTACAGTTGGAGTCTGAACTGTTGCTTCCCACTTGGGCATTGTATTTGTGTATCACATGTTTGGAGCATTGACGCAAGAGGACGGTATTATATTTTTGTTGGCGAATACTGCACACTAGGTTCCTTTTTGTGTTTCCTGATATATATATATATATATATATATATATATATTTTGAATATTATGTCATGCCTAACACTCTAAATATGAACTTTTATCAATTAGATTACCACTTTTCTGAGTTATGAATGTAATGTCAGTAGCTAGTTTGCAGCTAGTTCCTTCATATAGGTACCCCTGCATGTTCCTATCTTGCACCAATGAATATACTTTGTAATATTTCTAATTAGCCATGGCTAATTGGAATATTCGATTTTGCTCAATTTTGCCTTCTATAGTTATTTGTAAATAAAAAGGTGAGGAAAAGGGGACATAACTCACTTTAGAATAAAAGTCACTTCCTAGTAGCACAACGTTGTGACTTAAAGGGGAGCCAAGGGGGCCAAAGGACCACGTAGAGATGGGGCTCACGTAGACACTTGGAGAGACTGTGCAGATGGGAAAAGGAACACGTGGCAAGAGTAGATTACGTTGGGGGAGGTAAGCCTTGGGATTGTGAGAGACCAATGCTATAAAGGAGAGAGGAGCCTCCTCATTTTGGCATTCAGTTTTGAGCATTTGAGCTAGTCACTTCGACTTGGAGCATGCTGGCTGTTTAGCCTGTCTGCAACACTGTTTAGTGCACTGAGTGTCTCCGTTCGGAGATCTCACCCTTAGCCCCGGGGGATTTCAAGTGCCTACTCCGGCAAGGTAGTTTCAACAGTCTTTTTGCAGTAGTTTTGATCTTTGGCATTGAGGTGGAGCTGAGCATTGGAGGATTGCGCGGTCTTGAGAGAGAGGGACGCAGTTCTTCTGGGGGCAGTTCCGGATTGGGAGTTTGTGGAGGAGTTGAGCTGGGAGATTGAGCAAGAGATCAACTCTTGCATATTGGAGGAGTTTGGCAGAGTTTCAGGCAGTATTTTGGAGGATTCTACTCAGTGGCAACGCAGAGCCTTGAGGGATTGCGTGATTTCCCAAGGGGGCGATTTCCAGGGGTTGGCTATTTCATAAAAGCTTTCTAGGTTTTTCCGGGTTTTCTGCATACAGGCTGATTCTAGAGTTTCAGCATTTTCGGAGGAGGGGAACAACGCCAAATCCTCATTTGATTTCCAGTAGTAGCAATAGCACAACAGTTTCCCAGCAACATCCATGCAGTTCAAAGAGAGGCCATTCCTTTGCTATTCTGGGTGTATTCCTTCACTTGCCTGGTGCAAGTCGAGGTGCCATCTTTGTGATCACCTCCTGTACTCATTCCATTACTTAGTATAATAAAATGGCTTAGCATTTCTCTCTGTATTTCTCGAGTCTCTGCTTATATTTCATGTTTACATTATTATATGTTGCACCACTGTTATTTTTATCATTTTGAGCCTCTTGATTATTATATCATTTGTGCGTATTTGGTTGGAGTATATTGGGGTTTTGGGGAATATCTTTGAAACATGATATTACAGTGGTATCAGAGCATAGATCTGGCTTAGCCTGTGGAGCTAGCAATCTATGACATTGGGGGAAAAACCCTACATCTGTTACAGAGGTAGGAGATATAGAGACACTGGGCGTAGGTTGGAAAACACCTACGGAGAGGGAGACTGTGTTCCGGTAGTCGACGCAGAATAGGAGGAGCCTGTGGTGGACGTAGAACAGGAGGAGGTTGTGGTGGACGCAGAACAGAAGGAGCCTAGTGTGGACGCAGAGCAGAAGGATGCGATGGCGGATGAGGACGGGAAGATATTTGCGTACATGCAACTCAAATCAGTGCAGGATCTGTCGAGGCAGATCGAGGTGATAGGGCAGAGATTCATGGCAGTGGAGGCTAGACAACATGAGAACCCACGAGTTTTCCACGTTGGTGAGGGATCGAGTACATCCCACCATTTTTCAGAGTAGGGTGCCGCTCAGCATGATATTATTCCACAGATGGCCTCACATGCCCCTACACGCTCTACCATGCCCACTTTCCTAGGAGCAGACACGGGGGCCAGAGCCCAGCAGGAGGCAAAGCCCGGTCATATGGGCGATTATTTTGTAGAGTACTAGGGCTATGGGCAGGAGTTCAGGGATGCTCTCTCATTTAGAGACTTTGTTCAGCTCCAATGGGATAGTAGACCCCGTGACCATCACAGAGGACATCGGCATTATTACAATGGAGACACCCACTGCACAGCTAGTAGGTTCCACTTGCCTACGTTTGATGGTTCATCAAACAGTTCGGCAAGGTCTTGGGTGGAGAAGCTGGACATCTATTTCCAGCTTAACCAAATGTCAGAGGCAGAGGCCATCAAGGTGGCGACATTACATTTGGATGGTGAGGCCCAGGATTGATGGTTCCATGGGATGGTTACACTCGGACACTCCTCAGTGATGACATATGTCGAGTTCACCAGGAGATTGATGGAGAGGCTTGACCGGAGGGATCCAGAACAACATTTTGTTGAGTTGACGAGGCTCAAACAAACGGGGAGCCCAGAGACCTACATTGCAGACTTCCTGAGGATTTCAGTGATGGTACCAGATCTATCCATGGCACGGAGGATCTACATGTTTGTTGAGGGGTTAGCAGAGCCACTTCGGGGTCTAGTCAGATCCACTAGACCAGCCACACTCCAGGATGCTATCAGCAGGACCCGGGACTTACAGGATGCTTTACCCAGGACCCGAACACCTTACCCCCAGAGACAGGCTTTCCAGCCTAAGGGGAAGGACGTGAGGATCCCACCTCCAAAGGGGAATCCAGGACGAGCATAGATTGATGACGAGGCTAGGAGGGAGTTGAAGAAGAGTTGTGCTTTACTTGCCAGGAGCCGTGGGCACCAGGACATAGATGTGCTGCTGGCAAAGCACATTTTATTGAGGTCTTCTCCAAGAGCAGCGGGGAGGAGGGTGACGTGGAGGTAAGAGATAGTCATGCTGTGCAGGGTCCCTTGTTGCCTCCACCATCAACAACAGGTGGTGTAGCTTTTGCACCTACTGGAGGAGCCCTTGCAGCATTTCGAGGAGTTCCCAAGTATTTGACGCTGCGTGTACGGGGGATAGTATGTGGCCAGTAAGTATCAGTTTTGGTTGACAATGGGGCCACCCACAACTTCATCGATGCACAGATGGTTAAGTGGAGAGGTATACAGACAGAGAGCTTCGATGGATTCTCAGTTTTGGTCCCAGGTGATTAGACCATGGCGTGTGCTCGCTATGTTCCAGAGTTATCAGTAACGATGGGCACCTACACATTGACTGACCACTTCTTCGTGGTCAACATTCCGGACACCAACATAGTACTGGGTGTTTAGTGGCTTATCACTCTAGGGAAGGTCACTACAGATTGGAAGGCCCTAGAGATGGAGTGGGATGATGAGAAAACAGGGAGGCATGAAGATACGGGGACAACACACATATCCGCCTCAGACTGTTTCAGCTCATCAGATGGAGGCAGTCTTCCGAAAGGGAGACATAGAGTGGGTAGTGGAGCTACGTGCATCAGAGGTAGGGACTATAGGGCAGACAGTGCACCCGGAGATACAGTCCATCCTTGACCGGTATGCCACAGTATTTGGGGAGATTCCGTCGGGACAGCCACCAAACCGGGGGTTTGAGCACACCATTGAGCTTGAATAGAGCATACAGGCAGTGATTACTACCCCCTATAGGCATCCCAAGGCCTATCGGGATGAGATTGAGCAAGCCATTCAGGAGTTGCTGGCTCTTGGGTACATTCGGCCGAGCATGAGTCCTTTTGCTTCTTTCGTGGTGTTGGTGAAGAAGAAGGACGACACATTGAGGATGTGCATTGACTACAGGGCCCTGAATAAGAAGACATTGAAGAACAGGTACCCTATACCCAAGATCGATGAGTTAATGGATGAGTTGAGAGGAGCACGGTTCTCAAAAATTGATTTGAGATCTGGGTACCATCAGATTCGCGGGAGGGAACAGGACATTCCCAAGACCGCCTTCAGGTGTCACTATGGGCACTTTGAGTTTTTGGTGATGCCCTTTGGGCTAACCAACGCCCCAGCTACATTCCAGTCTTGCATGAATCACATCTTCCACAGTCACTTAAGGAAGTTTGTGTTGCTATTCTTTGATCATATCCTCATTTATAGCAAGACTTCGGAGGAGCATCTCCAGCACATTGAGACAGTATTGCGCATCTTGGATGAGCAGCAGTTCTATGCCAAGCTCTCCAAGTGTGAGTTTGGGTTGACGGAGATGTTATACTTGGGACACATCGTAGGGGTGGACAGAGTGAGGGTCCACGAGGAGAAGATCAGGGCCATCAGAGATTGGCCGGAGCCGAGAAACATGACAGAACTTCGAGGATTCATTGGCATTTGCACTTACTATCAGAAGTTCGTCAAGGGTTTTTCACAGCTTGCCGCACCACTGACAGATTTGACAAGGAAGGGGGGATTCAGTTGGTCGGATACAGCGCAGCAAACCTTTGACACACTTAAGGAGGTTATGAGCAGCTGCCCAGTGCTTGCATCGTCGGATTTTATGCAGCCATTTGTTTTGGAGTGTGATGCGTCAAGAGAGGGGATCGACGCAATGTTGATGCAGGGAGGTCACCCTATAGCCTTTGAAATTTGGAAGCTCCTTCCGCACGAGAGGTTGTATTCTATATACGACAAGGAGATGCTGGCCATCATGCATGCATTGGCCAAGTACCGACAGTATTTGGTGGGTAACAGGTTCAGGGTGAGGACTGATCACAACAACCTCAAGTTCTTTTTGGAGTAGAAGCAGCTACAGGAGAGGCAGCAAAAGTGGATCAGTAAGATCCAAGCGTATGACTTCGACATTGAGTATGTAAAGGGTAAGAACAACGTGGTAGCAGATGCCCTTTCACGTAGACTAGCCACGTTGTCTCTTATGAGCTTGGACGCAGACTGGAGGGCTCGACTTCTAGTAGATTACTCCAAAGATAGATTTGCATGTGAGGTTCTGGATGGGCAGGTGGCGGATGACAGGTACGGGGTGGTCGATGAGATCATCTACTACAAGGACCAGATCTTCTTGACTGAGGGATCTCAGCTCAAGAAGAAGATACTTCAGGCGTCACATGATTCACCATTGGCAGGTCATCAGGGGTTCACCAAAACCTACAGGGCCATTGGAGAGAGGTTCTCATGGAAAGGCCTCAAGGAGAACATACTCCAGCATGTCCAGGAGTGCGATGTTTGCCAGAGGAACAAGGGGGAGATGAACCATCCAGCAGGGCAAGGACTGCGTCTTTGTCGTTGTTGATTGGCTGACAAAGTATTCACACTTTTTCGCCATATCCGCACACTACACAGCAGTGTAGGTGGCCGAGTTGTTCTTCAGAGAGATTTTCAGGTTACATGGTCTTCCCAAGACCATCACCAATGACAGGGACTGCCGTTTCATGGGCAGATTTTGGCAAGATCTTTTCCAGTTGGTGGGGACAGAGTTGACACCGAGTACTAGTTATCACCCACATACGGACAGGCAGACAAAGATAGTTAACAAGTGGCTAGAGGGCTACTTGCGTAACTATGTCAGTTCGCAGCAGCGAGCATGGCTGAAGTGGCTGCATCTGGGGGAGTATTGCTACAACACTACACATCACATGTCCATTGGTATGTCACCATTTGATGCTTTGTGTGGATACCATCCCTTATCTTTTGCTGATGTGATGTTTGGTGCTAGCAAGGCTCCGAGAGCCAAGATTTGGATCCAAGAGAGTCAGGATATTCTCCGAGCTCTCAAGGATAATATGGCTACAGCGCAGAACCAGCAAAAGTTGTATGCTGACAGGGGTCGGGTGGAGTGACAGTTTGATGTACGGGACTTGGTCTACATACGATTATAGCCATACCAACAGTCGTCACTAAAGCAGAAGGGGGCTGAGAAGCTCAAGCCTTGCTTTTATGGGCCATATAGTGTGATACGTAGGATTGGACAGGTTGCGTATGAGTTGGAGCTGCCCCAAGGCAGCAAGATTCATAACGTCTTTCATGTATCATGGTTGAAGAAGGCATTGGGGTAGCATGTGACAGTGACAGATTAGCTACCACCCACGGATGATGAGGGGCATTTGGTGTTGCAGCCAGAGGCTATTATTGATACCAGGGAGAGGCAGCTACGGAACAGGACAATCTGGGAATTCTTGGTGAGGTTGAGGAATTTGCCGGATGAGGATGCCACTTGGGAGAGTGAGAAAATTTTGCAGCATCCATCACTTCAGTTGCTTGAGGACAAGCAACATTTTGTCGGGGGAGACTAATATTCCTAATTAGTTATGGCTAATTGGAATATTCGATTTTGCTCAATTTTGCCTTCTATAGTTATTTGTAAGTAAAAAGGTGAGGAAAAAGGGACATAACTCGCTTTAGAATAAAAGTCACTTCCTAGTAGCACAACGTTGTGACTTAAAGGGGAGCCAAGGGGGCCAAAGGACCACGCAGAGATGGGGCCCACGCAAACAGTTGGAGAGACTGCGCAGATGGGAAAAGGAACACGTGGCAAGAGGAGATTACGTTGGGGGAGGTGAGTCTTGGGATTGTGAGAGACCAATGCTATAAAGAAGAGAGGAGCCTCCTCATTTTGGCATTCAGTTTTGAGCATTTGAGCTAGTCACTTCGATTTGGAGCACGCTGGCTGTTTAGCCTATCTGCAGTACTGTTTAGTGCACTAAGTGTCTTTGTTCGGAGATCTCACTCTTAGCCCCGGGGGACTTCGAGCGCCTACTCGGGCAAGGTAGTTTTAGTAGTCTTTTTGCAGTAGTTTTGATCTTTGGCATTGAGGTGGAGCTGAGCATTGCAGGACTGCGCAGTCTTGAGAGAGAGGGACACAGTTCTTCTGGGGGCAGTTCTGGATTGGGGTTTTGTGGAGGAGTTGAGCTGGGAGATTGAGCAAGAGATCGGCTCTTGCATATTGGAGGAGTTTGGCAGAGTTTCAGGCAGTATTTTGGAGGATTCTACTCAGTGGCAGCGCAGAGCCTTGAGGGATTGCGTGATTTCCCAAGGGGGCGATTTCTGGGAGTTGGCCATTTCAGAAAAGCTTTCTGGGTTTTTCTGGGTTTTCTGAGCAGAGGTTGATTCTAGAGTTTCAGCATTTTCGGAGGAGGGTAACAACCCCAAATCCTCATTTGATTTCCAGTAGTAGCAACAGCACAGCAGTTTCCCAGCAGCATCCATGCAGTTCAGAGAGAGGCCATTCCTTTGCTATTTTGGGTGTATTTCTTCACTTGCCTGGTGCAAGTCGAGGTGCCATCTTTCTGATCACCTCCTGTACTCATTCCATTACTCAGTATAATAAAATGGCTTAGCATTTCTCTTTGCATTTCTTGAGTCTCTACTTATATTTCATGTTTACATTATTATATGTTGCACCACTGTTATTTTTATCATTTTGAGCCTCCTGGTTATTATATAATTTGTGTGTATTTGGTTGGAGTATACTGGGGTTTCGGGGAATATCTCTGAAACGGGATATTACATTCTTCACCTACAATAGCATGTTAATGTCCAATCTTGAATTATGTAGCCATCTTTTTCTAATGGAGTGTCTAAAACATCTCATGCACCAACACGACAGTCCCTCAATGGGCTGCAATATAGAACATAAGAAAAAATTGGCCAACAAACCTTTCTCCAATGAGATCCATTCCATTCTTAACCATGAGCAGCCGAGAGATTTGTAGAAGAGGCCAGAAATAGGACATAAAATCTTTAAACTTGGGACAGATCTAAAACACATGGAGGTCATAGTGAAAGCCCTTTTCAAATTAGATGATCTAGATGCACTCCTTTTGAAAGTGAGTCAGTTAGAAGGGAAGAAACTAATTTGGGCTCTAAAACTAGCCATGTTCGCTCTCATACAACATAAGTTCTTGGAGGAACCTTGTGAAGAGGTTAGACTTCCAGCTGCATCTTGTCTCAGTAACATCATGAAACTGACCGCCCCTATAGCTCCTTACAATGATGATGTTATGAGGAGAGTTTTTAGACTGATGATAGAAACTTTCCGAGACTTGGACAACAGTGCATGCTCTACCTTCGGGAAGAAGCTTGATATTCTAGGAGGCATGGCCATGAATAGGTCTTATGAGATCCTGTTTGATTTGGAGTGTGACAATTTGATCCTACGGATGTTCCAATGCTTCTTCAGCATTAGGAAACATCATCCCGACAGAGTCATAGAACACTTGCAGTCCATCTTGTCCTCGTGTATGAGACGCGTGATGCCATTTGTTGGGAGTTGCAGTCTTGATTGTTTTCTGTTTGGAGGAGGGAGCGATTAGTATCACCTTCTGCTTATGAGTTAGCTGAGAGACTGGTTGAGCAGAACATTGGGTTGTTCAGGAGGCAGTTGACCAGGGAGGAGCAACTCAAGATTGGTGGATCATGCAGCAAGAATGCGCTGAGGAGGAATGGTCTTTGCTTCATTTGCAAAGAACCTTGGGGACCTAACCACTCATGTTTGAGTGACACTGAGGAGATGACATAGGTAGATAAGATTGAGATTCCTCCTAACCATCAGGGTGAGGATTCTTCTTTGGATGAGTCCATGGGTTCGTACGAGGATGCTTCCGAGGAGCATAAGTCATGTAGAGCCGTTGACAGTAGGCTAGATTCATATGATGAGCAGTCAGTGGGTCCTTAGAGAGGCATTAAGGAAGATGAGTCACTAGCGGTGATTCACCATGAGTAGCATATGGTGGATCTTGAGTCAGCTGAGGAGGATGATGTGCGCAGTATGCATGGTGAGCCTTCTAGGGAGGGCTAGTTGGAGGTTCATATTGAACGTGTGATGATGGAGGATGAGTAGCCATCCTTGGGGCCATCCATTGATGAGGAGAAGATAGATGTGCAGACAGCTAACAGGGTGGCAGTATTTGCAGATACATGTCTTCAGGAGGTGCCAAAGCATGACAGGATAGTTTGGAAGGAGATTTGTGGACTGGATGAGCATGGAGTTTCCTATCAGGCGAGGGAGATGGCAGTGCATCCATCTTTGGGTCTACCCATTGATGAGTTGCAAATCGATATGTAGTGGCAGTTAGCCGAGCTGCAGTATTTTCAGGCAGTAGCCCTCTTCGGGAGTACATAGACGGGGCTTGCAGCACTGTTTACCCATTTTTTCCCATTAAAGGGATAGAGGCGGGATTTCTTGGATATGTTTTGATTGTCTAAGTAGAGCATCAGGAGTTGAGCATGGACCAGTAACAACATAGAAGACGTATTCCTTGCAGAAGAGTCCATGCATTGGATTGGCGAGAGATCATGAGTTGGTATCCTTTTGATGGAGTATCAACCTTAGCTCGGGGCATACAATACAATAGGGGCACTTAGATGAGGAGGTTACTATATGTTTCAGTGAGCAGTGGGAGGTCGATCGACAGTTCACTAGTGTTTCCATAGAATTTTCCCTGCATCAACAAAGTCGTGATGACCTTGGCCTATGCCCAAGGTTGGATTGGAGGGAAGTGATGAGCTGGTACGTAGTTGGTGGGACAACATTCGCAACTGGAGCTATAGCACAACCAGAGCCATGGAGCATTGGTGCTCCTTCTTGGTGGCACTGGGATCCAGGTGGATCTACTAGTAGCAGGTTGAGTCAGAGATGAACATGGGATCTAGGTATTGGAGGATACAGTCATGCTTCAATAGCTTGGAGGTGTGATGTGGACCAATGGTTTGTATGGGATCCGGGAATTGGGTCTCAGTTGCGTTGGACCACCAGATTGGTCCACAGGTTTGGATTGCTTGAGGGCAAGCAATCTTGGGGCGGGAGGACTGTCATGTCCTCATTTTTATTCTTCTTCATAGTATAGCCAGGGTGGATTTCTAGGGCAAGAGATGACCGGCTTAGTGGAGCAGGTTTATTTTTGGCTTGTTGGGGCTTGACTCAGGTTCAGAAGTGATTTAGCCAAACAAATCTCGAACTACCGGCCCTTTCGGCAACAGTCCGCGAAGCGCGGAATGAGGTCTCACCCGAGGTAGTATGGGAGGGTGCTGGAACCAGATTTCTGCACCCTAGGGATGTCTTGATGAGGTCTGGCAAGCTCGTGAACCGATCCTGCGTGCTTGCACTGCTCCGCGCAGTTGTCTGACCTTCGCGTAGCTCTGTACAAAGCGCGAAGGGGCGCTATCTAGATTCTCTACCCTTAATGTGTTATTATTATAAATCTAACTTAATTTTGTGGGCCCAGTAATCTTATCGATCATTCAACATTCATAACAAGTGCGCGCAATCATAGAATGTAAAGAGATGCATAAAAATATAACAGAAGCATAAACATACAGATCTATGAACAGATGCACAATATTTCAAAATCAACTTAGCTTTTATTAAACTTCTGTTCTGTTGCAATCCCAACTCTGCCTTGCGCACTCAGCTGCAGGGGTCCGCGCACACAGCTGTGGACTCTTCCAGGCCTCTGTGCACAGAGCTGCAGAGCCTCTTCCTACTACTACGACCCAAGACTCAGACTTACAGACTCAGAGCGAATATCACATTCAAAAATCCATATCACTTAAGATCAATCCTCAACAACTGCCTTCTACACTTAGAGCCTCGCTCTATTTATACATTCCCATGGTCCGCAGACCATGGGTAGGCCGACACATTCTATATTAAATTACAATATTTTTAGGGCGGACTACCCGAGACTCTCGCGCTCCACGATCGCATTTTGCAGGGTCTTTACATTACATTGAGCCAAAATTGGGCTTTAAGCCCCAAAAATCCGCTATGGGGGGATTCGCTGCCCAATAGGCCCCCAACACAATTATCGTGACTCGTCCTGAGTTCGCTCAGAGGCCCATCTAGCAACTTCTGCGCTTCGTTGACATTTGCCAGATATTTTTCTGCTGTCCGCTGTATAATTATGCGTGAATTTTTGATGCATTGTTGTCAAAGGCACCCTCTTGCCTTAGTGCATATGTATCCTTCATCTGGGCCAGCTTCCCCTCGATCATGGCAATGACCGTGAACGCTTCTTCAAGCCAAGGCTGGATGCGTGCTTTAAGCCTTACTTCTTTCTGGCCTGCGACGTCCACCTGTTCCTTCAGAGCCTGAACCTCCCGCATCTTGGCCAATTGCTGAGTGAGGGCCACCGTCTGCGTGGTCCCCAGACATTGTCATAGGCCTGCTGCAACTCCCGTGCTTCTGTCTCTAACTGCTGTAGCATTGGGTCCTCCTGCAATGAAGTGAGCGTGAAGAGGGATTGATCCAACAATCCCGTGCAGTCCTGTACAGCGTGCTGTATCATCTCCAACCCCGATTGAATGGTGCGATGGTGCTGCTCTCTGACTTCCGGGGGTCTAGAGGGTTGCGCCTTCAGCCTCAACTCTGCGATCTGCAAGTTCAGCTCCAACTGAACCTTCGTAGCCCCTCCCTAGGTCTTTCGGACTGCAGCTACTACGTAGTGAATCTTGTCCGCGGTGGGGAGTGCCATTGGCATGCCCAGCTCTGGTATGTTGCTACAGGCCTCCTCCACGGCCTGTTCTAATCCTTGGTTTTGGGCGACCAGGTTGTCGCGTTGCAGGTTGAGCTGTTCTAAATTTATCTTTTGCTTGCTCAAGACTTGGAGAGCACGGCCCTCCCTGGCGCGAAGCTCAGTAGTTACCTCATCTTGCAGTTGGTATAGGGTTTCTCTGGGAAGGGCGGCCAAATTCAATTCGCAGCCCTCATGTCACCCTCGGCTTCTGCTAGGACTGCACCTTCTGGTAGCACCAAGTTGTTCGCTGTGTGGGCTCACAACATCTGTTCAGCTTCAGATGCACCCTTTGCAAGGTGTGGCGTCGTCATTCTTGGGTGTCGCACCTATAACGCCTACAACTGTGCTTTGAGTGCCCCCAACACAGTTGTCTGCTCCGTCATTAATTCTGCAAGAGCATCCTTAGTGACATCGCAAACTGGTTCGCCATTGTCAAGAAGGTGTCCCTCATAAAGCTTTGTTACCTTTGTCTTTTCCATGCGGTGGGCTTCTCCTAGACGCGCAGCCTCTTGAGTTGGGTCGATTTTGGTGTAGGGTCCGTGTGTTCCTCTGTCTCAGCCTCCCCTTCTATGTCTTGCTCTGTGGACATTTCCCTACCTTCCTCGGTCTCTTCGGTGGTCGTGGTTGTGATTTGTGCTGTCTGCGCTGTCACTGCTGCCTCAGCCGCCTTCCACTGTGCAACCGCTTCCTGTTCCTAGCGCTTTTTCTCTTCGCCAACTTCGCGATGCACAGCTTGGCTTCCTTCTTCTGCTGCTGTGCTGCAATCTTTTCTAGTTCTGCCAAGTCCAGAGTGAGCCACTCTAGAGACCATGCCGCTATTACATTGAAGATTGCATCGTCCGTTGCAATGAACGAAAGCTTCACCCATGTTCGGGCTGGATCCTTTCGCGCTCGGATATACAGATTATGCATATCCGCCTTGAATTCGATCGCGCTTTGCAAACTGTTGGATGCTGTCGGGACAAGCACGACCTGCGGTTGATCCATGTTCGGATGCTCGCCTCCATGAACACCCAAAACACCTTGATCTTGCGAACCCTCGTCGCCCAAAGCGAGGTGTACCTCGTTGCTTCGGGTAGGTTCCTCTCAATGGTGGGAAACTAGCTGTCCTCTGGTAGCTCCCCTGCAACCAACAGGATGGATAAGAGCAAACACGCGTAGTGGAAGGTCTTACCCTGCTCCTGGGCCTCCCTACAATTTGTTAAAAATTCAGTGCAGAGAAACTGTGCCCAGTTGAACTAGAGCCCCTCTGCACACTACTGCTCCGCCAACGCAATTACAGACGCTGGCACCTCCTCTGCGTGGAATTTCCTCATGAGCTTACCGGCCAGCAGCTGGGTGGCGACGCACACCCCTCGGTCCTTGATGCTTGCTATTACATAACCTCGCTTCCTCTTCTCCAGCTTATATTTGGCCTTCATAGCTTCTGCGAGGCCCAAGTTGCTGCTCTTTCCTGCTATGGCTACGGGATTGTTTCCTTTGATGGGCATTTGAGAAATCTGGTGAATTAAGTCGGCTGTGATGGGAATTAGCTCCTCCAGCCAGAGATACCCATCATGTACTAGACACAGTAGCTCTCAGATGACAAAAATTGTGATGGGCGCGCGGTGGTAGTGGGGTATCCACTGCAGATTGAGTAATCCAGCCTTCTCTACACTAAGTAACCATTTCTGCAGCAGTAATTTCTCCATGACCAACTGTGGGAACTTCTCGCTGTCCGCGAGGTCCCAGTCTTCGAACTTTATATTCGGTACCCGTCCCAGCGGCAGACTGTCAAAACTGATTTCATTCGGAAGAAGCGGGGTCTGGAGCGCACTCTTCGTGGCCTCCAGGTCCTTCGGTATCTTGGCTGTCCCTTTCCACAGGGGCATGTAGGGGGGTAACTTTATCGCCAAAGGTACTTGGGAAACATTTTCCGCCTCATCGTCCTGTGCTTCAATTTGAGCGATCAGGGCTTGCAAATCTTCCTCCTCCTCCTTGGTTTCCACGGTGACAACTTTTCCTTCTCTGCCATTGGTAATTTACTGAATCGTGGGTTCCGTGGTGATATCCGGACTAGCCCCATTATCTGCTTATCTTTCAATGGTCGCGGCGTGCGTGGGGACTTTGGAACCTCTGGTGCAGCTGCCGCCTCTCTAGGCTCCTCCTGGGTCACACGGGGCTCTGGAGTAATCTCCGCGAATCTCACTCTGGTTCTTGCAGCCGTCATTGTTTCTATACTGGATCCGCTCGATCGTGTACTCACAGGTGGCAAGGTAGCTTGGTGCTTAATGCTCTGTACTGGCGCAAATCTTAAACAACCAAGTGTTGCCTCAAAGCTACCCCAAGGGTTTTTATAGTCACGTTTGAATTCAAATTCGACCATTCCCTCCACTTCTGAGTCATTAATACCTTTCTTGCGGTAGATCGTCCTGAATTGAGCTCTTAATTTCTGTCTTAATGGCCCACCGCCCTCTCCTTTCTACCTTAAAGTGGACCTCGTCATGAATAGTGACATCAACAGTCATCTTCCATCCTACCCACGTAGCAGTGCAACCCCTTGCGCGTGACTACGACCCTCGTGACATACTGGCCCTGCGCGGAACCTTCTTCCCACGCAGCTCTCCTGCAGATTCGTTTATAGTCCCACACCCTCTTTCAACTGCTTGGAGCGCTGAGACTGTGCTTCCTACAGATAGTCAAGTGGTCGCACCCCTGGTGCGAGGACTCAATTTTCTTGCTAGCCCGAGCCATGGGCACCCTCCAAACAGTCTTGCATCCGTTAGTGCGTTGCGTTCTTCTTTGCATGGTATGCGCCCTGGTTTAGTAGAGTGCGGTCACGGACATGGTAGCAGGGTCGCAACTCCTTCTAATGCAGTAGTAGGGCTGGCTAGACTTGGTCCCAGCATGTTTAGTTTCTCGCGGCTCGTTTGTGCGACTTCGGTTTCCAGTTCACTGATTTCTTCGTCCAATGTCACGCTTTGCTTCCTCAACTGGGCCCAATCTTAGTCGTGTTCGCAAAGCTTCAAGCTCCCTCGCCAAATGGCTTCCCGTAACTACCTAATTCCTGTACCCAAATCCTCGTGTCCTGTCCCAACTACGGGAGCTGCGGTCTGGTCATTCTCCTCTGCTTTCTTGGTTTCATTTCTTCTTGTCGGTGTTGGGATCATTTCCGTGTTTCGGTTTTTGCTTATGGCCCTATAGGCCCATCGGACCGTTGGTAGCGCAGGTCCCAGTCAGTTCGTCTCGTCCGGTAAACTCTATTAATGATTCCACATAGCTTTGCGCAGGCCCCGACGTGGAATTTCCGTGGCCTGTGTTGCGTTCCCTGTGTCGGGTTTTGATTTTCGATTCTTCGTTTGGGGTATGCTTGTATAGCCCACGTCTACACCCATCGAAAATTGCTTCGTCTTGGCTGCCCCTCTCGCATTCAATGCTGGGGACTTCCACACCGTAAGTGCATCCATCTTCTTTATTCGCGCCAGTTCCCCATAGTCTTCTGATGTGTATGGCCCCATCGTGCAGGTGTCGTGCGTAACGCCCATTCTAGTGCACCGTACTACTGTTGTTCCGGTACTGCACTTTCAAATTTGTCTAAGAATTCATCCACTCTTGTTACCCCATCATATGTTGGTAGTCCCCTTGCTTCGGTCGTCACACACGCAGTGATCTAATCATCATGTTGCAATTCAACGTTGTTACTTCGTGCAAACGGTTCTGCCAACATTCTATTTCCTTATCTGAATCCAATACTGGTTCAGTGTAGCGCGCTCCTTCAGCTGGATCTAGCGGAACAACTACACGTAGAGACTTTTTCTCGAATATCATCTTCCGCTTCTTCAGATTGATGACTCCATTCATATCAGTGGCCCGGTCTATTCCTAGCAACGCAGGGTAAGGGTTGTTGTCATCCACAATCTCTATTACTTCAAAGTTCGTTTGTGTGCTCGTGCCTTCAATATCCACTGTTACCCCTTGCAACCTTCCCATGGGCAAGATCTTTTGTTGGTTCGCCATCTGTAATTGAATAGGAGACCACTGTAACGCGAGCTTGCCCATGCATTCCAACGTCTGCTTTGGTAACACATTCGCGTCCGAACCAAAGTCTAGGATTACTTGATCCATTTCATACACGCCAATTTGCGTCGTCAATCTCATTTCCCTCCAAGTGTGCAATGCATGCCTTCCTAGCTTTCGGACTACGCGCGGTTCACCTGACCCTGCGCACCTAGTCATCAGCTCTTGTAGTCCTTTAACTACCTTATTATTGCGCAGCAGCTTCATGCATGTCTCTAAAAAGGTAGTAAGCATAGAAGAATCCATTCCCGGCTCTGGTTGATCCTTACTACTTGAAGTAGAGGCCTCCGTGAAGCTCTTCTTAGCTTCCATAAACGTCTCCTTTGTGCGTTCCAAGTCAAACTCAGGTTCCTTTGTAGGAGCCTTGCGAACCCATGTATCTTCCTCGGGCTACTTCCCCTTGTCTTCCCCTGTGGTCGTGCCACTTCTGAGCATCATGTTCATGTTGGGGTCTTCTTTGCGCGGTTCAAACCTCATCATTTTGATATTTTGAGTTGGAGTAGGCTGTAGTACCCCTTTCTCGCCCATCTGTGTGATCAACGTAAGACAATCTACTGCTTCGTGATCGAATTGAGCATAGTATGAACAAGATAGTCTTGTTGGATTGGTACAATCGCGAGTGTAGTGCCTTGATCCTCCGCAATTATAACAGATTAACTGTCCGTGGCCTCTTCCTGGCCCCATTCCTTCTCGTCCTCGACCGCGCCCTTGAAATCCAGCGCGCGTCATCCCTGCGGCTGGGTCAAGGCCTCACGTTTCCATCTGCATTCTATATGTTGGGGTCCTCTCCATCATTAACTCGTAGTTGCGACAAGTACGTTCGTCGTGGCCCACCGATCTACAAAAATTGCAAAACAGCTGCTGGGGAGTCTGTGTATACTTCTGCAGCAAATGATAGTTGTCCATCGTGTGCTTTCCTCCCACCTGACAGATCACGCACCAGAGCGCGGGTGCCACACTTGGCCCTGCCGGTGCCTCTGGTCTCAACGGCATTGGTCCCCCTCTAGCCATGTAGTTCGCGAATACTGGACAGTGATCCTTGTTGTGGCCCTGGCCTTTACATTTTATGCACCACACTTCTTCGCATGCCTCTGGCCGGGGTGCCCTATCCTGCTTCAAGCTCTGCATTTCCAAGCATAGATTCTGCAGTTGTGCGTGGATCTGTTGGACTCCCAATCCCAGATCCTGTATCGGTGTTTCATGCAACTTCATCGCCATTTCCAGTGCTTCAGCCTGGGTTGAAAGCTTATGCTGTGATAGCACCATCCTCAGGTGTGGTGTCAATGACGCCACAAACCATGCGTGGTGCTGCGCATCTGTTAGCATCATATTAGCCTTGTAGATCACACTCTTCAGTCTCTGATCCAGATCCCAAGGGGTCTTGCTTGGAAGCATCACTATCTCTTTAAATCCGATGATTGACTGTGTTTCTGATTTCGGCCAGCTAAATTCTCTATTCAGCGCATTCTGGATCTCCACTATCCCTGCATTTGGGTGATCATTCGAGTGCTTGATATACCATGTGAGTGCACGATCCTGCAGCGCGCTCACCAATGTGGCCTTCTGAATGTTGTCATCCGTAACTCCTCGTGCTTCCCACACTACTCTTACCACGAACCAAAACTGATCCGGATCCTCATTCCCTACTCCTTTGAATACGGGTAGCTTGATCGCGCTCGCCATGCTGAACTGTGGGTTTGGTGGAGGTGGGGTGGTTGAAGATGGATGTGAAGTAGGTGAAGGGGGTGATGGCGTAAGTGGAGGTGATAACTGCGGAATGCGTTGTCTTATCAAACTGACCGCACTTGTCGGGGAAGCTCGAGCCCGCTCTTCCTCGCTCGCTCGCGGAGGTGAAATTAAAGGACTGTTCCCTAACCCTTCGATCCCTTTGTAGATCTTTCCGCTCTGCATCGTTCCAATCATTAATGTATTCGCATAACCTGCTTCTCACATAACAGCATCTTAATCCAGGTATTCAGGGATTTGATGTACCTACCTCGCGGTCCCTTGAGAAAACGTCGTTATGCTTCGCTATAGCTCATGGTTGTGTCTATCGCGAACTCAGTGATAAACTCCCCTATTATCTGGTTGAGCCAATGGTCCATGATTCGCGCGATCTTATCTTCTAATGTCTAGGCTACGCACTAATTCCGGAGTCCACATTATCAGTTGATCAAGCTTGTACCTTCCCTGGCTATTGGCTAACCTCGCGATCCAATCATACAGCTCTGAAGAGGAGGACGCGAAGAAGATCTCATGCATTTCCGTATATACGTAGCGATCTAGCCACCTTTTCTCGGATATCTGCGGAGTTTTGTTTTCCTGTGTCACGAACTCATGAAGCTTTTGATCCAACCAATCTTCAATTTCCTTCTTCGTAGGGTTCCAATGTTCCGACATCAAACATCCCTTAGGCAAATCCCGGTCTCGGCAACGGAACCATTTGTTGGCTTGTTAGGACCTGACCCAGGTTCAGAAGTGATTTAGCCAAACAAATCTCGAACTACTGGCCCTTTCGGCAACAGTCTGCGGAGCATGGACTGAGGTTTCACCCGAGGTAGTATGGGAGGGTGCTGGAACCAGGTCTCTGCACCCTAGGGATGTCTTGATGAGGTCTGGCAAGCTCACGAACTGATCCTGCGTGCCTGCGCTGCTCTGCGCAATTGTCTGACCTTCACGTAGCTCTGTACAAAGCGTGAAGGGGCGCTATCTAGATTCCCTACCCTTAATGTGTTATTATTATAGATCTGACTTAATTTTGTGGGCCAAATAATCTTATCGATCATTCAACATTCATAACAAGTGCGTGCAATCATAGAATGTAAAGAGATGCATAAAAATATAACAGAAGCATAAACATACAGATCTACGAACAGATGCACAATATTTCAGAATCAACTTAGCTTTTATTAAACTTCTGTTCTGTTGCAATCCCAACTCCGCCCTGCGCACTCAACTAGAGGGGTCCGCGCACACAGCTGCAGACTCTTCCAGGCCTCTGCGCACACAACTGCAGAGCCTCTTCCTACTACTACGACCCAAGACTCGGACTTACAATCAATCCTCAACACTGCCTTCTACACTTAGAGCCTCGCTCTATTTATACATTCCCATGGTCCGTGAACCATGGGTAGGCCAACACATTCTATATTAAATTACAATATTTATAGGGCAGACTACCCTAGACTCTCGTGCTCCGTGCCCATATTTTGCGGGGTATTTACATTACATTGACCCAAAACTGGGCTTTAAGCCCCAAAAATCCGCTATGGGGGGATCCGTTGCCCAACATTTATGTCATCAGGGGTCCCGATGGAATTTTGAGGAGTTTTTATGGGATTTGATGGCATTTGCTTGGCATATTCCATCATCCACACAGTTTGCCTTTCGTTCCATCGCATTCTGACAACTTTTAGGAATCAACATTATTATTGGGCATAACTTAATTAATTATGCTTGAGGTGGCATTCCAGGAAAATTAATTGATGGAACACCTCAGTGTAATAACTTGTAGGAATTGGAATGAGAAGATCTACAGGATGGGATGCTGAGAAGAGACTTCTAGTGGCCGAAGAGAGTACAGTGGGCGATTTGCCATTTTCCTTAGTTAAAAATGACTTTAAGTTTAATTAGTCATTTAATTAAGGAAAAATAATTAATTGGAGAAAAAGAGAAAAAAGTCAATATACACCTAGATAGAAGATTTTCTCATGTTAAGGGGCCTTAATTGACCTTTGCTAGCCTTTTCAAGTGCAAAAACAAGGTTATTAGGGATTTATACTTCAAAATTTGCAAAGAGATGAAGTCTTAAGGCTTTATACCTATTAGGTGCCTCTAGGAACATTCTCCCACTCCCTCTAAGCACAACACATGCATTAAATTACTTATTCAAGGTTCTAAGAAGAGTTTCGCATCATTTATTGCTGAAATTTCTAAGTCTATCTGTTAGAAATTTACTCTGTATTCTTCCGGTTTATTCCTTCTACTTGTTAATTCTGAACAAGCTATTTAAAACATATAAATAATGAAATAAACACAATACAATCTCAACATCTACAGATCAACAACTGAAAGAAAACAAACACACAAGGGACATCGTTATTTTTGGACAACTTGTCCCCGAAAAAACCCAATGCGGGAAAACCGGTGCAACAATTATGAGGGTTTATTATTATGCAGTATATCCCTGAGCACAATTGGGTGCCAAACTGACTCACTCAACAGAGAAAAAAAACTGCTTGTAATACCTCTCTATTCGGAAACAGGTATTCAGAAAACTTGTCCCACGAAACCCTCTCCAACAACTTTGAAGCACTACGTCAGCCTCCTGCTGCTCTGCATTGGCCCCTTGAGGCACTATGTAACCTCTGGGACCCTCTGCATCACTCTTGCTGCCCTTTGCGTGGATGATGCAGGCCCTCTGGCCTTTGCGCTATCTCTGCTGGGCCCTGCGTGGCCTGCTCTAGCTTCTATGACTCGCTCTCTACCTCTACGTTGGTCTCTCGGCAATATCTCTACCTCTCTGTCTAGTACTTACTGCCCCTCGCTGCTAATCACTGATTCGACTTTGCTTAGCAACCCCTCTCTAGCAAATTGAATGATTGATCACTTTGGTGTGTCTTCCAACTGGCCTTCAAGCCTCCTCTTACACTTTTCCTGTTGGTCCTTCAACGGTCAAAATTAACTCTCTAATCAACGGCTAAGATTAGATTTGGCTTGATCCATGACTTTTGGAACCTTCTAACCCAGTTTTATATTAATACCCATTAATATTTTATTTTTCCTAAGTTTAGACTTAGGAACTCCATTAAAAATATTAATTATTTTAATATCTCCCAATCTATTTAGAATCTACCCAAACCATTTCTGGGTCTTGGAGATCTCATGTGCTTTAGCATGTCCACCAATTTTCATGGCTAGAGCACATTCGATGCTACCCCAAATCAACATTTATAACCCATACAAGAATAATGATAACAATACCATGCATTAGACATGTAAGATAAAAAAAATAACATTAAATTTCACTTACAAGGGAGATAAGGTATATGCATTCATCAACTTCTCATAGAAAGAAGCTCCAAAGACAATAGCGAAAATCCAAACAGCATAGTGCATCAAGAATCTCCAAAAATTTCGTCCCAAAAACAAGTGCGAAAATCACAAGAGGTACTAATCTAATCCAAGTGATGATGAGAGGAAAGAATGAGCCTCTCTTCTATTTATACAACTCAAAAGGGGATTCGATTTGCCTAATAGGCCTAATTTAGCCCCAAATAATAAAATAATACACAATGATGACATGACTTGGTGACAAGCCCACTAAGATAGCTCAATAATACAACAAAAAAACCTCTCAAGAGGGAAAATTAGTGAACATGATCAGTTGTTGGGCCATTGAAGAGGCCTAGTGGAGTCCAATGTGTGCCAAGTTGAGATAATGGGCTCCAAAACATAGTGATCAAGGGGTTGGACCCTTGATATCCAAGCAAGTAACATATGGTGCCCCCAAGTGGGTGTGGGGGCACAATGACATCCTCATGGGTCTCCAAGTGGATCAATAACGCATGTAAACCATCTGTAAGGGCTAGGGTGATGACATAAGCCCTTCCTTTGTCTCCCGCGGTGAGACACATTCTCATCTAGACCCTGGAACCTCTGCCAAGTGTGTGGTGCAAGTGTGAAGCCGGCTGGGCATGGTGATCCAAGTGCTTCATCCTCATCCAAAACGTGGAGCACGAGCAATCACTAAATGGTGTTGGAGATCCATGAAGTGCTCTCTGCTATGGTGGAGGCCCATGGCTCTCTATGCTCACTCTACAAGTGCCACTGTGACCCTCTAAAGGGCTTGGACCTTGTATAGGGAGACCAAACCCCAAATGGAGACCCATATGCAATCCTACATAAGATCCAATGCGTCCCCCGCCTTCCAGTACAACAAATCATTAGAGTAATAAAGTAAAAGAGCTTACAAATCATGAAATATAAGTGGACACTTCATAATGCCATGCCCTTCCATGGTGGGCTTTGGCATGTTTAGGTGTGTCCAAGCTCAGAAAGGGGGTTAACCAAGGACCCTATTAGGCGGTTTTAGCCTCTAAAGGGGGTGACATGCCCATGGTACATCCATCAAATGGTAGGTGGCATTTGATATAGTGATGTAATGGAATGGGGCATGAGGGGGGAAGCTCTGGGCCATATGCAATGGTACAAGGGTAGCTATAGTAGGGAAGGCCCACACTTGGGTATATGAGTGTAGGTGGGAGCAATCGTTGTACATGAGTTACCTCGACCTTTGCTTTTCCACCCTTCTTCAAATACCTTTTGTTTTTTGATTAAATTTTTCTTCATAACTACTCAGGGCTTCAGGGGATGAGAGGATGATGTGTAGGATATAGCAGTGGATATCCCCTTAAGGTGGGGTAGTTCATTTCCCACTAGGGATTGGGACAATCATGGGTTCCTTAATGATGGAGGGGGCTCATCTAGGGCCTATAGGAACCAGGGTGATGGCCGTAGATATGCGATGGAGCTCATCTTTGGATTTTGCCCACGTGCTAAATGTGTATGCCCCGACCATCTTTTGCGTTTTATGGTACAATGTCCTATTGACAATGGTCAAAAATGCTTTTTCCTTTTCTTTTAGCTACATCAACTTCCGAGGCATCATTCTAGGCCTGACCCAAGGTGTGGACAAGGGGACGAGGAGGCTTACTCCTTGTGGACCCAATAGATAAATGTGGACCTGAAAGGGAAATAAGATATATGGGGTTGTAATGAGCGTAGGGGGATAGTATATATGATATCGGGGATTGGGACCACGCAACCAAATTCAGGGTTTCCCATGTAGTTCCATCCTTAAATCCCAGTAGCCAGTAAAAGAGATCCCACAAGACTAGAATACAAGGTTAACCACCAAAAGGGGCAAAGGAGACAAGAGTACAGACCTAGCCCACTCTTTCCATCGAATCCCCCCACTAATCCATGTCCAAAAGTGTCCATGATAAGTAAACAAAAATACTCAATCACATAATGATAAGCCATACCTTAGAGTTTGGAAGGCCCACCTTCAAACATATGATCATAATAGATGGTCAAGGGACCACATGGTTGGCTCAGGTGGTGGAAAAAATTGTACATCGAGCTATCTGGTGGCTGCAAGGGGCTGCTGGCTATAGGTTGAGGACCATCTAGGAGAAATATTTTCTCCTATGGATATCTGATCTGAATTTGAGTAGATTAGTAATGCTGTGCTAATTCCCCATTTAGAAATAAACCCAAGATATTTATCATTTCCTTTTTCAAGTGCTTAAGGATTCAAAACTTTTGCATAATTAACAGATTCCCATGAGAGTTTCTTATGTAAATGTTATGAACAATTTAACATAAAAACATATGTTGAACAACAACAATATAACAACAATGAACATCAATATACAACACACAACAAGCACATGATAAAGGAGTTCACCCCTCTTGGGCTACGTCTCCTTGGTCCAACTTCCAATGGCTCGAGCCTCTCTATTATGCTCAAATTACATCAAAAGTGTGTTTACAATGCTCAGATGCCTCTGAAACCTGTCTCAACGAGTTCAGAATAGCCAAAATTGCCAGAATTGACTCCTTTGGCAACTCATTTGGATAAGAACTGAAGGAGTTATGACTTCTCCCAGTTCTCCCGCTATTTGTTCCACAAAATGCTCCAAAACCGGCAGAAAACTACAAATTAGCCCCAAAATCTGCTAATCGGGCAATAATTTCTCCGTACCGCGGGCCATATTCTGTTAGCCATATCGCAAATCGCAATCGGCGAGTTCAGTGGGCAGAATGTCTTGTTTACCCGACGGAATGCTGCGATTGTGATATCGCGGACCCACCAGAGTATTAAACTGTGGCTAATAACATTATCGTGTTCGGGGTCTATTGCTTATGGAACTTAACTACGCCAGGCCGATTACCTGTTCACTGCAGTTGCGATATGTGATCACATCACATCGCAAACCTTGTCGATACCTGTTATGTTCTCCCCTTCACCATTTGCGATATATGATTAGATCGCATCGTAACCTGAGCCTGTCGGGGGCTGATTTGAAACACCTTTTCCGCCTACCGCTGTGATATGCGATTTGCGAGGGCCAATGGCGGGCTGCCACTAGGCGCCTCCTTATTCACTGAAGACTTGCCACATCATCCTAATCCTACCATGTAGGCAAGTCAAACTTGAACTTTGACTTGCTCTTCTGCATACGAACTCGGATTCGAGTGCCGTTCGCACCGTTGGATTCAAAATGACAAGCTCTTCAATTTGAAGATGAGTTTGAGAAGATTCTGACACTTTGATTTTTGAGCATAATTCTGAGCACTTGATCAATATAACCCACAAAGTGGTGGTTAACAAGGCCATTGGAGGGCCATGTTGAGTCTTCTAAGTGCCATGATGAGAGAGAGGGCTCCAACAAAGATTAATTAGGGGACGACCCCTAATTTTCCATGCAAGTCATCATGTGGTGCCCCAAAGTGGGTTTGGGGCACCTGCACCACTGTTGGTCTCATGGGTCTCTAGATGAAAGAAAATCCTGTATAATGCTCCGAATGGGGGCTCTAGTGATGGTGCCTGCCCTCCTATGTCTCAAGGGTGATACAAACCTTGTATGATCCTTGAATCAACTGCCATGATCATGCTAAGCCGACCAGGGCATGTTAGTCCAAGTGCATCATCTCGCAAATAATGTAGGTGTTGATTTTTGGTAGCATCGGATGTGCTCTAGCCTTGAAATTTGGAGGAGAGGCTAAGGCACTTGAGATCTCCAAGAACCAGAAATCGTTTTGGGAAATTCCATCTGGATGAGGAGTTATTAAAATAATTAATATTTTTAATGGGTTCCTAAGTCTAAACTTACGAAAATAAGAATATTAATGGGTATTAATAAAGATAAGGATGAGAAGCTTCTAAGAGACGATGATCAAGTCTGTTTTAATCCTAGCCATTGATTAGGGACTTAATCTTGGCCATTGATTCATCAACAAGAAAAATATAAGAGGAGACTTGAGGGTCACTGGGAGACACATCGACATACTCAGTATCTCAAGGAAATTCGATTCTCAAGGAAGAGGAGATCAATTTCAGAGGGAGTTGCTGGGTGGAGGAAGAGGAGGGCTTCAACAACAGGCAGTGATCGAGGTGGAGGTGACGCAGGGGAAATGGAAGACAGTGCAGAAAGAGAGATGCAGTCCAGAGGAGAGACGTAAAGCCTACGCACGTTGACGCAGAGGGATGCATAGCCACTCAGAGCCACGCTGGGTCAATCAGAGTGAAGCAGGGGTGACGCAGAAGTGGGAGCAGGGTCTCCAAAGTGTCAGATGGTCTCAGAGGTAAAGTCTCATGTGTTTTCTTTCAGTTTCCCTGTAAAAGAAATTGTTGCTGAAGATTAATAAAGCCCTCATCTGCTGCATCGGTTTTCCCGCATTGGATTTTTCCAGGTACAATTGTCCAAAAGTAACTGTGTCGATGTGATTGATTCTTGTGCATGTATTTTTCTTTGGGTAATTGTGTGATAACTGTAGTAGAATTTATTTTAATATTTGTTGAAGGAACTTCGTAAATAACTTATTGAGAATAATAAGTAGGTGAAATAAATCAGTGGTTGCAGTGATAGAATTTCAGTTTAGAAATTTTCACAGTAGGGCAATGAACAAATTCCTGAAGGTGCTGAGGGTGCCCATGGCATGAAATGATGGTCTAAATGATGATGGATCCCATGGGTCTCAACACATCCCCTGGGAGTGTTAATATGATCTTCTGGTGGGCTTGGGCCCCAGTTAATTTGTCCAACCCATCATGAAACCAATTGCCAATTACATATAAGATCTAATGCATTTCCTCACCATTAGAGACAATAATTCATTTGTGCATCTAAGCTAACCAAGCGTGTTAATCAAGGGCACATTGAGACTTCATAATGGGCTTCTCTTCCAAATTTGGGGCTTTAAGCTTGTAATAGTGTTACCTCACTAGGTAGGACTAGTTAATAAACAACCCTATTAGGTGTTCTCAACCCCTAAGGGAAAAGATAGGTCCTAGGTACATCCTTCAATTGATAGGGGTCATGTGAATAATGATGAGATGGATAGGGACAAACGGGTCTGAATGTGGAGCCCTAATTTTGGAAAATTAAGGAAGTTTAACAAAATCGATGCTGGGTTTTACAGCTAGCTGAGCCAGCATTTCAGCAATTCAAACTGCTGGGTTGGGGGACAATGCAAAGGCCACACAACAGATTTTCATGGTACTTGGGAGTAGCCGAGTTGGGCCAAGATATCATCCGGGGAGTCAGGGATTGGATAACATAGGTGAACTCAGCATTTTGGAGAAGTTTTCAGGTGGATTTACAGGGATTTTCTAGCAAGTCGAAATTGGCAACTAGAGGTAAGGTGAGGCTCTAAGGGGGTCGAAAATCAGAAGTCTAAACTAGCCAAATTCTCGGTTTTTCTGGGTTTTTGGCAAAGAACCTAAATATAAAGTTTCATAATTTTCTGAGCACCAAAGGTGGGGTTCTAAGCCATATCTTTGCAACAGAAAATGTAGAATTGTTGGGGATTGAATAGTGCCTTTGGGGATTGATTTTGGGAAGTCCAAATTGGGCCAAACCATTTATGGGTTTTTGTGGGTTTTGGCCAAGGAGTCCCGGGTTAAAATCATATAAATTTCTGGCTACTTTTAGTGCACCTTCCAGCCATTCAAACTTTAGTAGAGCAATAGTTTTTGGGCAGTGCAGTGCAGATTGGTGCAACAGCTGGGCAGCCTTCAGCTCAGCGATTTTCCTACCTGGGTTTGGTCCTTCTTGTCCTTTCAGACAAGCCCAGGTGCACCATTCCATCTTCTATTGTATTTGACTTGCAGAAATATAATAAAATGGCTTAGAAGTTCTCCATTTGCAGCTTTTATATGGGTGTTTCTTGAATATTTCGTTTTTGTAATTTGTTGCATGTATTATTTGCTTGTTATAACTTGTATTCCTATTAAGGATCATTACAATGGTATTAGAGCATGATCTTGGCCCAACTATGGGAACTTAGTCAGAAGATCATGGAAGTTTTGGGTATGAGTACACAGTGATGGGTGAAACTGAAGACAAAACCATGGCTCAAGGGAAAACCAGTATGCAGAAATTCTCGGATAGAATTCATTGGGACGATGAGAAGTTGGCCCGATTGAGGAGGGTGGCAGAACAAACCCATCCTCACCCTTACACCAAAGACGTTAGAGGTGAGTAGGCCGTGGGGGTGTAGCCATCTACATCATGTGGGGAAAGTCGACCAGATCAGGGCACCAAATCTCCTCAAAAGGATTAGACAGGACAAAGGCAGTTAGAGGGTGAGACCAGGGGGCGTTTTTGTTGGTGGAGACCTAGCTTATATTAGGATCCTGAGGAGGAGGTTGAGCCTGATGCTGAGGGCCCACAGGATGGTGAGGAGCACATCGATATACTCAGTGTGGCGCAGGAGTCACCTTTATTAGAGACCTCTTTGATAGCCCCAGTTGACACCCTGGTGGAGAGGATAGAGCCTACTTGCATAGAGCCATTTGCTGAGGGGGTGCCATCCTTGGACAAGATGCCAATAGTTCTAAGGTATCTGGAGCCATGACTGAGTTTATAGGTGATAGATGCCCATGATAGTTCCATCAGTTTCAGACCGACCTTCTAGCATTAAAAAGGAAGGTCACATTAGTGAGAGAGGCGATTCTGGAACAGAACAAAGAGCTGGAGGGCATGAGAGTGGTTTGTGTAGAGTCCACGGCCAAATGGACTCACGTTGGGGAGAAGTTGGATTCCCAACTGGTGCAGCTAGAGTGCACGTTGGAGTGTAAGAGAAGCTCTCTTCGGGCATACATAGACGGGGCTAGCAACACTTTTAGGTTACCTTGGTCCATTGGATAGAGGGAGACAGAGCTACCTAGTTAGATTGTATGTATTGACCAGGATAGCGATATAAGATGACCTGAGTTGCACAGGGTGCAACACCTGCATGTTGGGGTTGTTCTATGTGCAAGAGTTCGTGCATTCGATCCCTCTCTTTGTTGAAGTTTCTTAGTCTACTAGTTAGAAACCCTCCATGCACTTTATATAATTTATTCCTACCTACTTGTTTCGTTACTTAACAAGTTATTTAAAATGTGAATACTGAAAATAAACACTAGTGCATGCTCAACATATTACAGATCAACAACTAAAGGAAACAAAAACAATCACACCAAATGACACTGTTATTTTTGGACCAATGTCCCCAGAAAAACCCAATGTGGGAAAACCGGTGCAGCTATCTGATGGTTTTCTTATTAAGCAATTTCAGAGTACAATCTGGGTGCTAAATCCAGCTTACCCAACAGAGAATTTCCTTGGCAGTAGTACCTCTCAGTTTGAGACAAATGTCCTGGCTGAAACCCTGGATAAACCTTCCGGCAGCTCCTCAACTCCAATCTGCCCCAGAAACTCTAGTGTCTGCCTTTCCGGACTGCGTCAGCCTCTCTCTACCCAGCGTTGGCCCCGCGTCACCTTGAATGGGCCTGTGTCAACCTCAGGAGGCCCTGCGTTAGCCCTCTGACCCTCTGTGTCAGCAATGCTGGCCTCTTTGAAGCACTGCGCAGCTCCCGGCTGCCTCTGCATGGCCCTGCGTGAGCCCTGAATGCTACTGCGTCACTCTCTCTAGCTCTTGCGCTGCTGTCCCGACACTATCTCTGCCTCTTTGTCTCTCTGTACTCAATGCCCTTCCGTTGCAACTCTGATCACTGATTCTATCTCTCTTAGCAAACTCCGCTCTAGAGAATAGAATCACTGATCACTTTGGTGTGTTCTCCAAGTGACCCTTAAGCCTCCTTTTATACTTTTCTCATTGACATATCAACGACCGAGATTAAGTCACTAATCAACGGCTAAGCTTAGATCTGGCTTGATCCATGTCTTTTGGACCATTCTAACACAGTTTCATATTAATCCACATTAATATTTTAATTTCCCTAAGTTTAGACTTAGGGACTCCATTAAAAATATTAATTATTTTAATATCTCTTGAACTGTTTAGAATTTGCCCAAACCCTTTCTGAGTATTGGAGATCTCATGTGCCACAACCTCTCCAGCAAATTTTGTGGTTAGAGCACATCCTATGCTACCCCAAATCAACACTCTTGGGGTTGGGTGGCAAGAGATTCTGAGTTGGTACCCGGTGGAGTGGACTATGGAGATGGTATTGGACCCAGGTGCAGCTTAACAGGAGTTTCCAAGCACTGGGGATGATGTAAGCCCCGACTGGCATTGCGATCCTGGAGGGACCACCTATCATTTCCCATGTATGCCGGTTGACTACAGTCGGGATGGTGCAGTTGAGCATGCACATTCACTAGGGGAGTCTCGGTTAGCACCAGTGGCCAACCAATTTATGGACAGACTCTTTTGGTTTTCTTGGTATGGCATTTGTACACAGGATCACTGGGTGATCAACATACTCTAGTAGGAGTTTGTCAGAGGAGGTGGCATTGGCAGGCCACCAGACAATGCCTTGCATGGAGCTAGGGGCTCTTCACTTTTGTGTGGGGTACAGAGGACACAGAGGAACGGAGCAGTGGTGTCATCATTGCTGACACAGGTAGAGACACTTCTCGGATCCCTCAGGGAGATTTGGAGGGAAGATCCATTCATCGACGGGGATAATGATGCGATGGTGGAGGTGATGATACTGATCGGGTGTGGCCTGACACGTAGAGACATAGCTCTAGGCCATCATATCCAGGGATGTGTGGGAGCATCTAGCGTTGAGTAGTGGTCTGCAGGTGGGCATGGAGATGCATGGTGGTGTGTTGTAGTGTGTTGGACTGTGTTGCGGAGTGGGAGTGCCTCACATTGCAGTGAGTACATGAGGGGAGTGACAGGTGCAGTGACACAGGTAGGAAGCAGGACGGTATAGGAAGACATAGTTGCAGCCGAGGGTATCCATCAATGTACAGGGGTAGGCTGCGATGTACAGTGGCATGTCCAGGAGTACTGGGATGATCAGTGGTATGCGGAGGCGTATGGTGCTGCTCAACGAGGTCTTGGAGTGTTGCCTCCAGGGACACCCATGGATGGATATACCGGACATACCTTTGAGTGTAGTTCACCCAGGATCGATGGAGACACAGATGAGCGATACTTGATGGTATCCGCAGGGACTCACACTCTTGACCCTCTTCTAAATCACTTATAGGAACGAGTGATCTCGTTGTTGTCCTCTGACACTCTAGGCATGAGTAGCAAGGGACGAGGAACTCACCCAAGATATTTGGATGACACTTGGTGCGATAGAGGGGAGACTTCTTAGCAGGGGCATCGAGTCAGTGCGTGAGTTGACAACCACAGGTCGAGGGATGAGGTGATCACTGACAGGGATGGCATATCATTCATCATTGATCCTATGCTTGGGGAGCTGGTCACAGGGGAGATATCCTTCACTCTTTCCACAGGGCATGTCTGGACCATGCATGAGCAGAGGATACTGTGTAAGACTGAGATAGTTGTCCAGTATGTATCCGAGTTCCTGACATTGTATCGACACATTCTCCAGGGGGCAGGTAGCTGAACTAGTGGCAATGGTTGGCAGGAGTAGGATAGATCTACATACACTGAGTCGATTGCACGTATTAGATACCCATCTATTGGTTGCATTCAGGGGGTAGCTATTTGGCACACGTGGTTTCCAGTAGTTATCAGTACTACACAGTGGTAGGCGCCGGACAATTTAGCATGCCTCAGATTAGTTCATGATGTATGGAGCCTATATATGGGTCGCATGCAGGGACTAGAGATGAGGGCCAAAGGGATTCCATCGGTTGTCAGGGCTATGCCACAACAGGTTTGCCTATGGGATGCATGGATTTAGTTGATCAATAGATTACTCGTGATGAGCGGAGTCGTGGCAAAGAGTGATATAGTTCGCTCTTGGGATGACACATGGGGGTTCAGAGAGGGTTTCATCATATGGGGAGGCAAACATTCTCTATTGCTACACAGGTTCGAAGTTAGATTTGGATGGGTAGGCCTTGGTGCCATTGAGATGCCCAGGCAGGATGTGTCTTGCCTCTTTCAATATTCAACCGTCGAGTTCTAGGAGAGGAGGATACTTTCTGCACACAATGGGGAGTATGACATAGTTAGAGTAGCGCAACATCAGCATGGTGGTACCACTTAGGGACTAGTAGGGAATTGGGGCGTAACAACTCTTCACAACTCAATAACCTTTAGGGATGTGTCGGTTACTATAGGGGGAGATCATATAGATCTTCCATTGGGATTTAGCAAGTCACTGATGGAGCAAGGGACTTCTGGTACTTGCACCGGGCAGGATAGTGAGTGGAGAAAGGGGAGCTTCATGTTGGATAGGATGGCCTAGAATCCTGGTATTGAAGGATTCTTTCATATCAGGATAGTGCTAAGGTCAGGGACGATTCAGTGGCACATCTAGGACCCTGGCACATGTTGCCATGACAGTGGGGAGCAACAGTTAGAGAGGATGTTCGTTCAGGCATTGCTTGAGGACAAATGATTTTTGGAGCGTTGGAAGAACTTGCCGGATGAGGATGCCACCTGGGAGGGTTAGCACATATTGGAGCACCCATTTTTGAGGTTGCTTGAGGGCAAGCAACATTTGAGAGGGGAGGACTGTCATGTCCCTTCTCAAACACATTTGTAACAGGGTGCTGCTACACAATTTTGCACAATTTTGGCTAAGGAAGAGAACCCATCATTTTCGACTTAGGGACTTAGGAGGCAATTCAACTTAATTTTGTTGCTAGTGGAATGTGGGGGCCATCAACATGGGAATTCGAATTGGCCCATTCGAATAGCTTGGAGGGAAAGTTGAATATGTGGATGGAGGGGTCCACGTGAGGGAAGGGAGGCCAAGGAGTTATAAGGAGAGAGCAACTCTCATTTTGGGATTCATTCATACATCTTGCAAACAAAATCACTTAACTGTTCTCTCTGCTGTTTCGCTGAGTCAACTGACTGTTTAGCCACGAAACTCTCAAGCGGGAGGTTCAACCTCTACTTCAGTGGACCATCTGTGCTCGCCCTAGAGAGGCAGTTCTACAAGGATTTTAGGAGTTTCATGGCAGTTACATAACACCACCAACCAGCGCATAGCAAGGAGTGCGTATTCCTGGGTAGCTAGGAAACACGCAGAGGGAGATTGAAGCAAGCAGAGATTTGATTGCTTGTCTGGGAGTTGGGGAGCTGAGGTAGCAGCATTGGACCAACGTTCTTGTTGGGTTTTGCAGCCAACTGAGCCAGCATTCCCGCAATTCGAATTGCTGGGTTGGGGGATAGTGCAGAGGCCACACAACAGATTTTCATGGTACTTGGGAGCAATTGAGTTGGGCCAAGATATCATCCGGGGAGTCAGGGATTGGATAGGACAGGTGAACTCAGCATTTTGGAGAAGTTTTCAAGTGGATTTACAGGCAGTTTCCAGCAAGTCGAAATTGGCAACTAGAGCTGAGGTGAGGCTCTAAGGGGGTCAAAAATTAGAAGTCTAAACCAACTAAAATCTTTTCTGGATTTTTCTGGGTTTTTGACAAAGATCCCAAATATAAAGTTTCATAATTTTCTGAGCAACGGCGGTGGGGTTCTAAGCTGTATTTTTGCAGTAGATATTATAGAAATGTTAGGGGTTGAACAGTGTCTTTGGTGGTCGATTTTGGGAAGTCCAAATTGGGCCAAACCATTTCTGGGTTTTTGTGGGTTCTGCCAAGGAGTCTAGAGTTAAAAGCATATAAATTTATGGGCAGTTTCAGTGCACCTTCCAACCATTCGAACTTGAGTAGAGCAACAGTTTCTAGGAAGCACAGTGCAGATTGGTGCAGCAGCTGGGCATCCTTCAGCTCACCATTTTCCTACTTGGGTTTGGTCCTTCTTGTCCTTTCAGACAAGCCCAGGTGCACCATTCCATCATCTATTGTATTCGACTTGCAGAAATATAATAAAATGGCTTAGAAGGTCTCCATTTGCAGCGTTTATATGGGTGTTTGTTGAATATTTCGTTTTGTAATTTGTTGCATGTATTATTTGCTTGTTATCACTTGTATTACTATTAAGGATCATTACAAAGGGTGATCATCCCCTTCACCTTTTTCACCTTTTATCACTTTTTCCCAGGTTTAGACCCCAAAGGTCACCTAGGGCATCAATTTCTTGAGAATTGACCCAAGGAAAAACTTCGATCTCATGTAGGCTACTGCATTGGTCGGTCCGCTCTCTCTCCTCCAAATTTGAGGCAATTCTAATGGTGGAATCTTTGGGAATCCCAAGTCCTAGCTCTAGGATTGAATTTTGCCTAGACATCCCGAAGGCTAGACCTCAACAGGATCAATTCAACCTTTTGAAGTAAATATTCTTGTTTGGTCCTTTCCTTTCACCTTGTCCAGGATAGGAACATCATTGGTTTGTACATTCCATCCCCGAGCTTGGTTTGGGTACACTTGGTTCTGTGTGGTCCCACTTCCTAATAAAGATTATTTGTCAAGGACCATTTGGGAATCCAATTTTCCCAATGATTATAGGGATTGAGAACCTCGTCTATAAGCCTATTCCTTCTCCCTCAACTATCCAATACTCACCTCTTACCCCTGGAGGATCAAGTCCCTTGCTTAAAGAGCGAGCAAGTTCCATTCTTCACTCCATCCTTGGGAAAGGGTTTTCCAGGGTCACTTTCCACCTATCCATTGACATATACTTTACAAGTGATCCCTACACTACCGAGACTCCTCCCATCGGTGAAAGTCCGTACAGAGGAGGGAGACTTAGCTGTGGTGATAGTGGGCTAAGCCTTCACCGTTGCCCTTACCCTAGCAGTTGCCCTCTTAGGAAACCCTTTGTCCCCTGCTGGTTTGAGTGGTAACAGAGCTTCAGTGGGATACTAGCCTTTGGGAGGACTTTAGGAGCAAGAGATGGCTGCTTGAGAGCAGTTCAAATTACAACATCCAGGGCCAACGCAGAAGTCTCTCACTGGGCACACGTGGGAGTTTGTGGGTCAAGTTGTGGGGCAAGAGTTTGTTGGGAGAAATAAGAACCTTGGGGGAGTGTATCTAAGCATTTTTGGAGTGATTTGGGAGGGATTTTACTAGGGCTGCAGGCAGGGCATATTTTCCAGTAGCTGGAGGAGGGCATGGTACTTGGGGACCAAATTTCCGGGGTCAAAACCAGGTCAAACCCTTTTTGGGTTTTGGTGGGTTTTGTTTGAGGAGCTTGGGGTTAATTTGGTGGAATTTTCTGAGCACCGAAGGTGGGGTCTCTAGCAGCATATTTCGCGCAGACAGTGTAGTTTTACTGGGACAGCGCAAGGCATCATTGTAGCAGCTGATTCTACCATCTGGGCTTGCCATTTTATCACCTGGGCTTTGTTACACTTGCCATTGAGGCAAGCCCAGGTGTACTTCTTCCACACTATTGTACTATTGCTCCCATTTCTTAATAAGATGGCTCAACTGGTTATCATTTCTGGTCTTTACATGGGTGTGCATTGAATGTTTAAATTCTCTGGTGTTGTATTTATTGTTTGCTTTGCATATCACTTTTTTTTCTAGTTTGGGACATTATAGAGGGCCAAGTTGGGAGTGTCAACTTCAGAAAAATCATTACCAGGTTTCCTCACTCCGATTTTGTAAAAACACTAATCCAGCTAATAGAAAATCGTGCTATATTTTGGAGTGAAAACCTCTATGCATTTATCTTGCTGTGCAAAGTTTGTTTACAACATGCTTGGTAAAATTTATGAATATGTCTGCTGGAGTAAATTTCTGGGAATGTGACCGAGTTTGCATGCAAACTGTTTGTTAAAAGTCTGCTACATGAATGTTTAAATTTTGAAGTAAATTTTGTGCTATTTTAGTGTTGGAACATTACATAGTCCAAAAGGTTTTAGACTTTAGGATAAATTTGGAGTAGTTTCACATATGACCTCTAAGGGAGGGTGATAGAGTATAGCCATATAATGCTCAAACTATGATTGTAAGAACTGAGAATTATTTTAACGATGTAAGAACTGTGAATTATTTTAACAACTTTTCCTTATGAACAGAATAAGAAATAATAAATGCAGAGATAGTGAAGATTTTTGAAATTACAGATCATGACCTTGTAATAAAAATCTCCTAAATTTTATAAATTGAATTAACAGAACCAATGAAAATACTTACTTGTAATCTTACGGTTGATGAAGCCTCAACTGCTCCTGCTTTGGTTACCAAAAGACTAAAACCACCCAGCCAAACTGAGCAGAACCTTGCTACTCAGTCCAGTAAACTTCTCAGGCGAAGTAGACTGTTTCCCGGTGCCCAGAAACCTCAGAACAAGTTAGGTCTTTCTGACCATAAACATACTCTGTGTATTAGTTTTGCTCCTTCCATTTCCCCCCTGCCTCCAACCGGAGCTTCCTTCTTATAAATTTCCCTTATCGACATCCTCCATCACCGTGTCTCATTTATGACACGTGTTGATTTTTTTAAACCAAATCTGATTTGATTTTATCTGCATATCTTAATTTTGAAATAAAGTTTATTTCTAATTTAATCAATTTTATTTAATTTCATAAATACTACTTTACTATAAGTGGGTCATTACAATGATGTATGTTGTTTAACATAGTCCTTTTGAGTTAGTGGTCATATAAACTTTAAAGTGACCTGCGTTATACATTATGTCACATATGCCTTTGGTTACTAATGTTGGCTGCCACGAATATATGCCTCTATCACTAGCCATATAACTTGTATTTTTAATCTGTACACAGTAAATAATATCAAGTATTTCTTGTCTGCAACTTTTCTACTTAATAGCACACGTGTGTGAAATTTCATGAACTGTCACTTTTTAACTTAAAGAAAATGATTCTATTGAGTATATGTACATGAGATCCTTCCATTTATCTTGTTGGAAATAAAAAAAAGTTGAAATGTTTATATTGACAATTGTGTTTATATTCATCAGGGGTCAATATATACTCCAGCAAGGCTTCCAGAAAAACCACTTGAGTTGTGGGCTTATGAGGTTAGTATGTTTATTGAGTTATTACACAATTTTAAACAAATTTCTTAACATATTAGTTGTGTTGTGTGTATATTGCTTCAAAAATATATTGCACATATTTTCTGAAGGAAAAAGACATTTAATGAAGAGGGAAAAATGAAGAAACAATAGACTCAATTCTCAATCCTAGTATAAATGAATTTATAGTTCATGTTAGTTAAGTAATATTGTAGTGTAAGCAAAAGTAAGCATTGTAACAATCTTTACACTTTATTTAGGGAACGATGTAAGTGATTGAAGAAGGAATTTGACGAACGTCAAATGAGATTTCTAAACAAACTCTTGTCTATAAGATGAAAACCAGTTTCTGACCATTGAAGTCTATGATTTAAATTGGTTAGTAAATCATCAAAAGGATAAAAAAACATAGAATTTGGAAGATAGTGAGAATGCTAATGGATATTTTTAATATTAGGTGCTTATAGTATAGTGTAAATTGGAAGAGTATATTAACAATGAAATGGATTCAAAAAACAATTATGGGAATGAAAGAAAACAATTTATCACTTGCAAATCAGATCAAGCAACAACACTACAAGTTGTCATAATCTGGTATTACCTAGAATTACAACCATATAATGAGTGTGAACAAGTAGTTCAAGGTGAGAAATAGAGAAATGTTGACAACGTTTTATGAGACAAGATAAGGAAAATGATTGTCGATGAAATCAACATTGAAGTTTGCTCATCAAAGTCAAATGCAACAAATGAAAGCAAACATGAATTCCAAAAGTTGAAATGCAAGTCATTGACAAAGAGAAACCTACTAACCCAATTGAATTAGGGAAGTTTTCAAAAGGTGAAATGCAAGTTGTGGAAAGAGACCTCTACAAATTGAACTAAAATTAGCAGCTCACTTGTTGCTACTAGCAAAAATTATTGATTAACAAATTGTCAACAATTATCTGACAAAAATCTAAATACACAACTTAAGATTAACCGGGAGTATCATGGAGTTGAGTTCAACAGGAAGCAAATCACAAAGGGACCTTGTGGAGCCATAATAAATGAAGTTAAATTCAAGAGTCTTATCAAGAAATAGTCTTGAAAAAAAATCAAACTAGGATGGATAGATTCTTTTACAATGACACAATTGTTTAAGACATCGAAGGTCTTTTCTTGTTTCCTCAATTGCTTTGATGTTGGAGCATCTCAGGGAAGGTGGACATGTTATGAATATAATGTTGAAATATTGTAGCTGCAGTCTGTATTTAAGTCAACAAAGTCAAAGGAAAACAAGTTAATATTTTATTCTTTATGTAGGCTCTAAATCTGAGAAGTCGGCCCCACCAATTGGAGGGGCTTGACTCTTGGTGAAGACTCAAAACCCACAAGATAAAACACATATAAATTGACAAGAAGATCTTCTCATTTGGATCATCATTTCGATTTGTCCAAGAGAAGAATGTATATGTTCACACATGCAAAGGAGAAGGAAGACACTTTGACCAATGAAGTTTGACCAGTGAAGTTTGACGTGGTTCAAGGAAATATGGAGGATGTAGAGGAAGGGCAAGGTAGTAAGTTAAGAATATGAATTAACAGAGAAGTTACAACATGGCTGTCTCTGGATGAGCTGAAAAGCAAAGAATTTTAGTTATATTTTTAGCATGACGTACATTGCTTAAATGTTTCACAAATCATACACTTCTCTTGCGAGTGTCCATTGTAAGAAAATCAGAATCAAGTTGTGCAATGTATGTGTCCTGACAGAATTGGCAAACCCTAAGAGTAATATGATGCGAAGGTTTTATTTGCATTTGGTCCTCAAGATAAAGTGTAATTTCATTTTGATAATCTACTTGTAAGTATGGCTTATCTTAGGTGAAATTTGAAATCATGAACAAGCTTATTAATATTTTAGCCTTTAGGATTGGTTATTGTGTTTCGAAAGGATCCCTTACCTAGAAGTTGAGTTGGTCAGGACCTAAATTTTGGGACTGCTTTCTAGGCTTGGCAGCATACGAACACTATATCAACCATGAGAAAAATACCAAAAAAATCATTGCAGAACTTCTTTTGGTTGTGATGTAATGTTTTAGATTTTATGCTTTGAGCTTGTATGCATAGGTGATAGGAGGAAACTCCTTGATTTGATGGATCGGCTTTGGATAAGAGGAAGCTATCACTATTAGGCTTCAATTCAATTTAATAAATTACTACACATGTTGATATAGTTTACAAGTTCATCGCAAGAGTTTCTTCTTAATACTTATATTGATGAAATTCCTATACCATTTTATCTTCTTTCCGCTATTTTTATCTCATTTTCTACCTTAAAATCTATTTGAAGTATTGTGCTTAATGCTTACAGCATTGCTTAAAGGATAAGGGAAAATTGTTGTCTGTAGGCCTCTCCTTTCTGCAAAATTGTCAGAGAAGCATTAGTGGAGCTAGAGTTGCCACACCTATATCACTGGTATCTTTTAAATCCTTAAATAAAAGCTTTCGGTAGAGTTTGAGCACCTTTACTTTTCTACTTGTATTTTTATAGTGGTTGAATGAAAGCTATAATTTATTGTGCTATGCTTTCACCTAAAAGTTGTTGCATCCAATAGATGCCATCTTATACCACTCTGTTTGACTTAAGTATGGGTTCACAAGACATTTAATAGACAAGAACCTATATAGGCCATTCACAGAATAATAACATAACCAATCTCTGCTTCATATAGAATTAGAAAGGCCTTTGTAATTTGTTCTGTGTAAAAGGCCTTAAACCAAACTTAACTGAAGATAGGATGAGTAAATCCATTATATGCGTTTTGAGATGCAAAGAAATGATTTTTTTCATTAATGTTCACTGAAGACCAAAGTAGGTTGATTGAACTTGAAAATGCAACAAATGATACTACAAAAGTAAGGAGTGCCTAGGGAATCTCCAACCTAAAGCAGAAATGAAATGAATAAAAAGCATCATATCATAACAAAAGGGAACAGATGTAAATCCATGACAGATACCCTCTGCAATTGAGAACAACTCTGTAGGTAAAGACCATTAAAATAAGTAACCCCACATAAGAAATCTGGCCAGATCACCAACAAGTAGCTGGAATATATGACTCACGCTATTTTGTGGCTAAGAAGAGTCTGTAGATCCATCTGTCATGTAAATTCACCAATGCTAAGATTAATAATGTCATCAGAGAAGTGGCCCAGGTTTAAAGGAGTTCACGGGGGTGTAGCATTAGCTATTGCATAGTGGTAACAGTCTTCTTTGGTTGATTATGGTAACAGATCCTTTACACAGGTGTGGCTGGGCCATCTTTTTATTTTGTGTATGCACCCACTAGTGCATATGATCAAACTACTCTATGGCATTGGTTGGCTTATCTCCCAGATGCCGATTGGATTCTAGGTGGGATTTTATTGGTTGTGTATGGGAGATTAGGAGTACATTGTATTCTTGTGTCTGAAAACTTCCATTGAATAGGTGCAAAGCCATTTTATAGATCCGGAGGAGAAGAACCAGAAAGGGCTGAAATAAGAATGTATTCAGATTGACTAGTAGCTACGTTACTTTCATACTTGGCGTTTCTTGACTTTTGAGGACGAGGACTTTCTTCATGATCATCCAGAGTATCTCTTCTCCTTTGATCATCTCTCCCTCTTCTATCATCTCGCTTTCTTCTATGATCACTTTTTCTTCTATCAATGTACCTGTTGTTGCTGTTGCTTTGGTCAGATCATGGGGCATCTCTCTTTCTCGAACAATCTCGGGTATAGTGACCATGCTTGTGACAATTGTAACATTCAATACCCCTTGATGCATTGATTGGCTTCTCTCCCAGATGTCGATTGGATTCTGGGTGGGATTTTGTTGGTTGAGTGTGTTGAGAAAAGAAGGGCAATTTAAAATATTCGATTTTCTCTTAACTGTGATAACTGCCTGTGATATTATTTCTTTAGATTCTGTTCCTTATTGTTTACAAGAATTATTATCATCAACCAGCTACCAAACAAGAAGATCAAACTGCACAAGTACACGAGATATTGGCACCATGCCAGGGCAAAAACCTCTCCAAACTGTGAGAGGAAAAACCCTTTGAACTCTTTCTTATAGAATCTTTATTGAGAAATTACATGACCCAACCATTGACTCAATAATACCTTCAACATCACATCAGATGACAATACCTCCAACCATGTGCCCAAACATAATGTATCCTTCTGCAATTCTGAACAGTATATCAGATCTGTAGCAAGAGTATGACAGTCAGTAATGATGGTCTCGGATAGGCTCTTCTAGCCTCTTTCTATCTTCGCACTTCGTGTAGACCCATCACACACACAACAGCCTCTTGATCTGAGATTTGGTGATGTCAACGGAATGACTGTTATAGGGCTGCAAAGACAGACCCTTCCGCTTCAGGATGTAGATTCACGTGATAGGAGAGATAGGGCTCTTCTAGCCCTCTGATGACTTCGATCTCTTTTGCGTTGACTTCTTCATGCAAACTGCGGCTAGATTGGATCCCAGCAATATACCCATATGACATGATGCCCTAGATCAGATTAGATTGCTGCACTTGAGAGCAGGTTTGGTGATGAACTCGGATGATGAACAGACATCCTCATTGACTGCGGCTACCGTTCTTCTTCAACCCCTTCACTTCGCTATCCTTCATGTAATGAGTGAGGATTATTGTGTTGTGAGAAGGTGCCAACACAGCCTTTATATAGGCTTGCCTCCTCACCTCTAAGCCGACGTGATCCTAGATTAGGCCGACATAATGAGAGCCTTCCAGAATTGTCCAAATGAATTATTTTAAGTGGATTCTTTCCATCAAATCCGTGGGTACATGTTGGAGTATTTCATTGATGATCTAGAAGGATTTTTGACATACAACAATTACATTTTCACATGTAACAATACATGCTTGTTTTCTTTTACGTGACTCATCCTAAGGCTCTTCAATTGGAGCCATGATTAGACCAAGAAAAAAATAAAAGGAATTTTTCTTGATACCAAATTACATCGTTACAAATTTTACATGATGAAGACCGAACCTAGTTACACTGTTTTCAACACTCCCTCTTAACTAGGGAGGTGTTCATACATACATGGTATATGGACATTCTCAATACAAGAGTTCTCATAAGCAAAGAGTCGGATTAATTATCAATCTATTTTAGCATCATTTCAACCAACATTGTTTCCATATAGCAAGGCCTTGACTAACCGCTCTGTCTCAAATAGATCAGAGCACAAGGTTGGCGAGACCAATGACTTATAGACACACTCGTCATTCTCTCTTAGGGTCATACCCACCCAGGTGTTCTGCGAGTACGCCCTACTAGGACTATTCTCATCTTGGGTTCCTAGCCCTCAAGAATATCGGTCCTCTTGCCCACTCTTATCTTGGATGCCCTACCACATCCTCAAAGAGTGTCGGCTGCTAGATTATAACTTAGTCCTCCATTTCTTCTTTGTTCTCGGAAGACAGAAATGTAGTGTCTATCGTTCCCTCTCAAATGGGGACGACATATCAACCAGACCAAGCTTGTCTCGAAAATACACAAGCTTCTTGTTCGGAAGCGATATTGTTAATTTTCGGCAGTCTGCTCATCGGTGGGAACATTCTCCAGCTTTAGTGCACCATCTTGCACCAGCTTCCGAATATAATGATACTTGTTATTAATGTGCTTTGTCTTCCATGAAACACTGGGTCCTCAGACAATCTTAGACAGTGTTGATTTGGGGTAGCATCGAATGTGCTCTATCCATGACAATTGGTGGAGAGGCTAAAGCACATGAGATCTCCAAGACCCAAAAATGGTTTTGACAAATTGTACCTGGTTTGGGAGATATTAAAATAATTAATATTTTTAATGGAGTTCCTAAGTCTAAACTAGGAAGAATAAAATATTAATGGGTATTGTTGTCGCACAGATTGTCATGACAATGCTCAGATCGGGGGTTGTCACCCTGATCCCCGATCTTTTCGTTTAAGCCTGTCTCCCGCGGCTAAGGGGGGTAGACCCTATAGGAAAATGGATAACCAACTGTGAACCAGTTGGGTTGGGAGACACGAAGGGAAACTAGCACTAAATTGATTTTATTAAGTTAATAGACCAGTGCCTTATGGAGCTAATGATTAAACGATTGTTTATCGAAAGCTGCAGAAATATAAACTTTATAATTCCATGATTAACAATCATTTATCATCAAATAACCCAAATGATGTAAGATTTTCAACAAATGCACAACGCCTTAACGATGATCCAACAATTAAACTTCAAAATTAAATGCTTTAAATTATCATAAAATTTAAACGCTGACCGGCTACCACTTTCATATAGCCAACTTATAAATAAACATTAAGTGCATTTAGCTATAGAAAAATATCACAAAAAGACAACAAAATGATTTTTCAATTTTTAACTAAGCCTTTCCAAAATATTTTAATTTTTAAATATTTTTTATGATTCTAAGCTAAAAAAATTCAAAATTGAACAAAGTTGAAATCCTAAATTAAAATCTGATCTAAAACCATAAAATAATTTTTATTTTTATAAAATTTTAAGTCAAAATTAAATCCTAAAAAATAAAATCTAATCTAAAGTCTAAAAGGAAAAAAAAAAAAATCAAAACTTAAACAAGAATTTAAATCTAAGCCAAATGAAGATGAAATTTAAAAAACAAGCGTTAAATATATACAAATGAACTGAAATTAAAAAAAAAAGAACTAAATATTTTTTTATTTTTTTTAAATTAAAAAATAAATAAATTAAATCTAATTAAAATTAAAATCTAAAACTGAAAATTTAATTCTAAAAGCTAAACAAAAGTTCAAATGGAAAACCTAAACTAAACTCATATTTAAACTAAATAAAGATCTATCCTAGCCTAAAAATCAAAATAATAATAACAATGAATTAATGTATATACATTATAAAAAAAAATGAAAATCCGAAGCTTATCTAAATGTAAACGTAAAAGAAAACTTTTGATGATTTTTTTATACTTTTTAAATGAAATAAATCTGAACCTAAAAAAAAAGTCTAATTCTAGAATTTTAAAAGGAACTTTTTGATTTTTTATATATTTTATATATTATTTTTTTTAAATGAAACAAAAAATAAACAAAAAAAATATCTAACTCTAAAAAAAACTAAGTCCTAAACTAAATAAAACTTAAAAAATTCAAAAGTTAAATAAAAAAAAGAACAAATCAAAAATCTTTTTATTTTTTCAAACATTTATGATTTTTTTTTAATATTTTTTTAGTTTTTTATGATTTTTTGATTCTAAAAAAACAAAAAACTAAATGTAAACGTAACTATACAAAACTCTAAACCAAAACTAATGATTAAAACTTTTATAATTTTTTGGGACTTTCTATAAAAAGAATTTATGATTTTTTTTAATATATTTATTTATTTTGTTATTTTAAAAGTCAAAATTTGAACAAAACTAAACCAATCTAAAAACAAAAATTAAAATCTAAATAAAAAAAATCTAAAATCTAATCTAAAGTTTAAACCTTATACTATATGAAATCTAAACTAAATAAAACGCAAAAAAATATAACAAAAATGAAAATCGATTTTTATGGTTTATAATTTTTTATTATTTTATTTTATTTTTTATGAAATTGTAAAGTTTGAAATTAAAATCAAAATAAAATAAAACTAAAATCTAATCTGAACAAAGAAATTACGCTAAATTAAAATCTCAGATACGTTCTAATCTATACTAACTTTTACCCACCCATAAAAAAATGGTGATCGTATTGTGTGTGTGTACAGGAGGAACGCGGGTCTTCGACAGCAGCAAAATGGAGCTCTGGCATTCGAAGGTGAGCAGCACGTGAAAGAGAAATGCACGCAGAGAGCTGTGGCAATGTTTTGTGGCAGAAGTATGGAGCAACCAGCGTGCAGGTAGAGAGAGACGGTTACAAATTTCTGGCAGCGTGGATTTGCTGAGGGTTATGCAGGCGGAAAGGAGATGGCAGCTTAGAGATGGGGTTGTGGGTGAACTGAGGGGATGCAACACGCAGGATTATGGGATGGTCAGCGTGGAGAGGTTCACGTGGGCAGTTAAAGGGGCAGCGATTCCTCTGCAGTTTTTTAGCAATTCGTTTGCAACAAATAAAGCCGCCGGTTGAGGATTGGACGCAGGAGATGCTGGGAGATGGGATCCGACTTTTTATTTTTTATTTTTTTGGTTGCAGGTTACGCAAATAAGAAAAAAGGGGCTGCGTATGTTTGCTTTTGCAGGTTTTGGAGCAGTAATGTGGCAGCGGGGTTTGAGGAAGGGAGATAATAGGCCGAGATATGGCAGCATGCAGGTAGATGGATAGGCAAGACACTGGAGGAAATGGAGGCTGCAGAAAAAGCACGCTGGTTATGGCAGTGATCACGTAGAGGACAGGGTATGAGAGCAACAGGAAAAATCGAATTGCCCACAGAAAAATTTGAAATTTTTCCTATAATAAAAATGAAACCTGTAGGCAACAAATCTGAAGAAACTGATCAGAAAAAAAATGGCCGGAAAACCCTTTTAAGATTCACCAAGCTTCTTATAATTTTGAACCAGCTGCTTTACATTGTCCGCTGAAAAACCTCGCAAAATTTTAAAATCTATACCTGCAACCTGCAATGGCAAAAACAGAACATTGGGAAGTGAAATGTGCAAGAAAGAAAACTGAAAACCCTAAAACCCAACTAAATTTTTTTTACAGTATTTACAGATTTTCGACTCTTTATCAGTCAGATTTGTCAATAATCCATAGTAATATTTTCAGAATATAAGTTTAATATGAGATACTTCAGAAAACCTTGCATGCATTCATAAAAAAAAAAATTCAGATGATAAGCCCGGAGTTAAAACTAGCTGGGCTCTTTCAGGAAATGCAATCCGGGAGTTGGCTGGTTCACCCGAGAACTTCCCCTAACGCCCGATAAACTCAAAACTAAGATTTCCTGCACAACTTAGAATCAACCATTAACATAGAGGGAAAAAACGATTGTAAAATCCAGATCAAATGGAGAAACTTGCCATTATATTTCAGGATCTAAACTATCATTCAAACCCTAGAGATCAGACAAGATACCTGTGCCTGAATCAATCTTCATCAAGCTAAAATCAATAGCTGAAAATAAAATTATGCAGAAACATAAAACATCTTACAACATTTCGAGAAGAGTAACACCAGCAAGATTTTTTAACCCCAAAGTTTTTCTTTATTGCTCAAAAAATGACTACAAGGGAGCTTTCTTTAGCACTAGACTCTCAGATCCAATCTGATCTCAAATGACCCCTAGCACCCTATTTAAAGGAAAAATTCCCAACGGCTAGTTTGAGTGATCCATGTCAAAACAATCTCGACCGTCGATGAGGATTAAGAGATCTCTTAATCTCATCCGTCGAATTTTTAATGCATTAAAAAATTGAAATTCTGCATTTATTTACTCAAAAATATTATTTTATTATTTTTAAGTTTTTATTTTATTTTATTATTATTTATTTATTTATTATTATTATTTTTTTATATCTTTATATATATATTCCTTTTATATTGTTTTTTATCTTTTCAATTTTTTAATTTTTATTTATTTTTAAATGGATCCTCGAACTTAGCCTTTGGAAAAATCACCTAGGACTAGGACTTAGGACTTTATGAGGGGATTAAAACATTTTCTAACCCTCAAGACACTTTACATCATGACTTTTACAATTTTACATCTAAAGGGGGAAAACCCATTTGACATAGATCCTCATAGACCACCCAGTTCTGCGACACAACTATAATCTAGCAGATCAACATACTAGGATTCTCCTAAGATTCTAATGACAAAATCCATTCTGGCTTTGGGGTTAGGCTGAAGGAAAACTCTGCTGACCATGGATCGGTGAGACAAAAAACCTTCCGGAATGTAGATTATCACTAGAAAATTAGGTCCACCTAGGCAATTTACATACATGACTCAACTTTGCTAAGATTATTTACAATTCACACATGCAGAGTGGGTTTACAACATAAATTGATCAAGTCGACGATGACTGTCGAATGGCATGGACACGTTGCTCAAGCGCTATCCCTTTTGCGAAAAAAGGGGGTGTACTGCTAATGAGTAGTTGACACATAGTGGTCAACAGGTATTAATATAAAACTGGGTTAGAAGGGTCCAAAAGTCATGGATCAAGACAAATCTAATCTAGCCGTTGATTAGAGATTTAATCGCAGTTGTTGATGGACCAACGAGAAGAGTATAAGAGGAGGCTTGAGGGTCAGTTGGAGAACACACCAAGAGAGATCAAGAATTTGATTTTCTGGGGCAGGGTTTGCTGAGGAAATCGAGTGACTGATCTGAGTTGCAGCTGGGGGGCAGTGAATACATAGCAGAGAGGCAGAGTTAGTACCAGGAGAATCAGCGTAGAGCTGGGAGAGGTTGACGCAAAGGCAGCCAGTGGCCATGCAGAGGCAGCCAGTGGCCATGCAGAGGCACCCAGCAGCTGCGCAGAGCCAGAGAGGGCCAGCGTGTGAGACCCTCTGGACGCAGAGGGTCTAGGGGTTGACATAGAGGCTCCAAAATTTGATGCAGAGCCTAGAGAGGCTAACACAGGGCTAGAGAGGCTGATGCAGGGCCTAGAGGCAGCGCTGGGAGGATTTTGTGGGACACACTGGGAGCTGGAGAGCCGAATAGGGTGACACAGAGCAGCAGTAGATGCATTGTTGCTCTGAGATTGTTCATTTGGTGATTTAGCCAGAATATCTGTCTTCGACTGAGAGGTACTACTGCCGAGGGCATTCTCTGTTGGGTGAGTCATTTCTAGCACCCAGGGTGTATTCTAAAACTGCATAATATAAAACCCTCTGAATAGCTGCAACAACTTTCCCGCATTGGGTTTTTCCAAGGACATTAGTCCAAAAACAATGGTGTCACTTGTGTGCTTGTTTACTTTCAGTTGATGATCTGTATGTGTTGATACTATACTTGTATTTATTTTCAATATTTACATGGTAAATAACTTGTTAAGTAATTGAACAAGTAGGAAGAAACAAATCAGGCAGTACAGGAAGAATTTCTAACGGGTTAAACTTAGAAATTCCAACATGGTATTAGAGCGTGGTTGCAGATCACAGGATAACTGAAGGCATTAGTCGAGTAGAGTAGTAGCAGCAGAAACAGTTGTCGCGAGTGACATAAGTTGTTCCTAGCAGAAAACAACAAGGGGTGATGGAGAGGGCCTGTGTCATCAGTTCGAGCCAGGAGGAGGATCGGCGTGGAGGCAGAGAGGAGCAGACCTGACCTACGTAGTGCTTGGTCATCTTTCTCAGTCACGAAGGATTGACGTTGTGGCCAGGAGTTACAGATTTTGTTGGTGTCAGGATTGCATAGAGCCTAGAGGCTCAGACCTTCAGATTGCGAGGGTATAGGAGGCTGTGGGTAATTTGCGGAGGGAAGTTGGTGGGTTATTGTGGTCAGAACAGTAACTAACAAGGCAGGACCAAGGAGGAGGGATTTCCAGAAAGGAAATCGAGACTTTGAGGGAGTTGAACCGAGGACTTCTAGGAAGGAAGTAAAGAGACTTAGAGGAGTCGGAAGAAGAGCAACATAATGGTCATGAATGGACTGAGAGATCAGGATAGGTTGGACAGAGCATCCAACTTCGTGGTCTGGAAAGCCAGGATCTTGTCCATTCTAGATAGATATCGCATCAAGGACTTCGCCTTGAGAACAATGGTGATCCCAGTTGACCCAGTTGAAAATGAGAAGTACGAGGAGGCAATGGCCAGGGTGAAGTGCATCATCCTTGATGGGGTCAAGGATCATGTGGTGTGGCCATACCAGATGTAGAAGGGAGAGCAGATAGATGTCTTCCTCAGTGGATTGAAGGAGATCCGTGATTAGCTAACTTCCATAGGGGCCACGTCGGATCAGGAACTGATGGTGAGGACCGCATTGAATGCAGTCTCAGAGGATTGGGAGATATTTGTCCAGAGCATATTGGGCAGGTCGAGCCTTCCAAATTGGGAGGAATTGTGGGTGGCTTTTCGTCAAGAAGAGATCAGACGGGTGACCAAGGCGAGGAGTAGTGGAAAAGGGGTCAGAATCAAGGAGGAAGAAGAAGATGCGACTCTCACATCTGTGGGAAAGTAGGAGAAGAGGAAGAAGAAGGACCTCTCCAAGGTCAAGTGGTTCCATTGTGGGGAACTAAGTCATTTTGCAAACAAGTGTCCTAGGAAGAAGAGCAAGGGAGAGGCTTCTAAGACCAAGGCAGCGCCAGCGAGGGCAGAGAAAGAAGTCAAGACTGATGACGATTATGCCATGAGTGCTCATGTGCCACTTGAGAGAAAGTGGGAAGACATCAAGCTGTAGTCAGACGAACTATAGGCGATGAGGGGTAGGATCCTCAAGGTACCCAACCTCTTGGATTATACCTTGCTACGGGAGCCCCAAAGAGGAGTAGCAGGACTGGCAAATGTCAGTAGAGACGGATGCAGATGAAGCGGTAGAGAGTGCTATAGTGCAAGAGTCTTGGGACAGTGCAGAGGCTAGCAGGATGCAACAGTGCAAGAAGCACGGGAGTATTGCACCAGTACAGGATGGCATAGAGAGGTGTGCAACGGTGCGAGATGCATGAAGTTGTTGCAGTAGCATAGAGATTAGTAGAGGGAGCACATGTTAGCGACAGAGGGAGCTTCAACATCAGGAGTGTCGCTAGCCTGACAGGGATGTCAGATGTTGGGTGGATCAGTTACTTACTTCATAATAACTGAGTTGTAGTGCAATAACAGTATGCAATAGCACGATGCAGTGTGATGAGAGGGGGATGCAGTGTTGGGAGTATGGACCAGCAACAACACAGATGCAGAGGGAGTTGCCTTACGGATGCAGCAGTGGCAGTGGCAGGGCCATGGGCAACAGTATAGGATGCAGCAGTGGCAGTGGTAGGGCCATGGGTAGCAGTATAGGATGCAACAATGCAGAGGATGTTGGGCGGGGAGGCCTAGCATTAGCACATGAACCAGTGCCAGATAATCAGGGTGATACTCAGTCAAGAGTATTACTAGAGCACAATCCTCGCTAAGAGGGAGTGTTGATTTAGAGTAGCATTGGATGTGCTTTAGCCATGAAAATTGGTGGAGAGGCTAAAGCACATGAGATATCCAAGACCCAGAAATGGTTTTGACAGATTGTACCCAGTTTGGGAGATATTAAAATAATTAATATTTTTAATGGAGTTCCTAAGTCTAAACTTAGGAAGAATAAAATATTAATGGGCATTAATATAAAACTGGGTTAGAAGGGTCCAAAAGTCATGGATCAAGCCAAATCTAATCTTAGCCGTTGATTAGAGATTTAATTATGGCCGTTGATAGACCAATGAAAAAAGTATAAGAGGAGGCTTGAGGGTCAGTTGGAGAACACACCAAGAGAGATCAAGAATTCGATTTTCTGGGGTAGGGTTTGTTGAGGAAACCGAGTGAGTGATCTGAGTTGCAGCTGAGGGGCAATGAATACATAGCAGAGAGGCAGAGTTAGTACCAGGAGGATCAACATAGAGCTAGGAGAGGTTGATGCAGAGCCAGCCAGTGGCCACGTAGAGGCAGCCAGGAGCTGCGCAGAGCCAGATAGGGCCAGTGTGCGAGACATAGAGGGTCTAGGGGCTGATGCAGAGTCTCCAGAAGTTGACGCAGAGCCCAGAGAGGCTGACGCAGGGCCTAGAGGCAGCGCTGGGAGGATTTCATAGGACAAACTGGGAGTTGGAGAGCCGGATAGGGTGACGCAGTCCCTATCAGAGTGACGCAGAGCAGCATTAGATGTATTGTTGTTGTGGGATTGTTCATCCGGTGATTTAGCCGGAATATCTATCTTCGATTGAGAGGTACTACTACCGAGGGCATTCTCTGTTGGGTGAGCCATTTCTAGCACCCAGGATGTATTTTGAAACTACATAATAATACAACCCTCTAAATAGTTGCACCGGTTATCCCGCATTGGGTTTTTCCGGGGACATTAGTCCAAAAACAACGGTGTCACTTGTGTGCTTGTTTACTTTCAGTTGATGATCTGTATGTGTTGATACTGTACTTGTATTTATTTTCAGTATTTACATGGTAAATAACTTGTTAAGTAATTGAACAAGTAGGAAGAAATAAATCAGATAGTACAAGAATAATTTCTAACGGGTTAAACTTATAAATTCCAACATATAGCTGGTATTGTCACAATGAATAGTTGTAGGGGCCAACGGTCCTGCAAATAAATCAAATAACAATTTCCTCAACCAGACTGCTTCCCGGCTGACTTCACATGCTGCTACATACTCGGCTTCAACATTGCTTAAGGCAACTGTCTCTTGCTTCCTGCTCATTGAAGAGACCATCGAGGATCCTAGACTGAAGCATCCTTCAGTTGTGCTTCTCCCATCCTTCTCGCTGCCTCCCCTATCAGAATCAGTAAATCTTGTCAGAAGTACATCTTTACCTTTCTCATATTTTAGGCAGTGATGTATGGTTCCACGCAAGTATCTCAGTATATGTTTGGCTGAACCCAATGATCATGACGGGGTTCCATCTGGAACTGACTGAGAACATTCTCTGCAAAACATATATCTGGCCAAGTATTTACTAGGTACATCAAGGATCCAGTTAATTGCCTGTACCTTGTGGGATCCACCAGACTGGATCCAGAGTTTCTCAACAGTCTCAGGTTTGTGATCATCGGAGTCGTCATAGGCTTGCACCCATCAAATCAAACCTCTTGAGAATTTCAATTACATACTTTCCTTGACCCAAATAAATCTCTTTGGGTTCCTGCCATACTTCTAGTCCCAGATAATAGTGCATGGATCCTCGATCCTTCATATCGAATTCTGTAGTCAATTGTTTCTTGCATTCCTGAATACGTTCTTCTACCCCAGTTAGTAGAAGATCATCTACATATAGTAAAATGATGACAAGTTCATTCTTTACCACTTTGATGCAGAGATTTGGATCAACCAAACTTTTGATGAAGCCCAGTCTTTGCAGATAAGCATCCATCCTTGCATACCATGCTCTAGGTGCTTGCTTGAGGCCATATAGAGCCTTTTTCAACCTGCAAACAAAGCCTTCTTTACCATTGACTTCGAATCCCAAAGGTTGCTCAATGTAGACTTCTTCATCTATGGTGCCATTCAGAAATGCAGTCTTTACGTCCGTTTGATGAACTTTCCACTTCATGGATGCTGCTAGAGAAATTAGTGATCGAATGGTTGTATATCTTGTTGTAGGAGAAAAGGTTTCTTCATAGTCAATACCTTCTTCTTGAGAGAAACCTCTAGCCATAAATCTGGCTTTGTATTTATCTATGCTGCCATCCGCAGAATGCTTGATCTTGTAAATCCATTTCAAAGTTACCACAAATTTGATTTCCAATCTAGGAACAATTTCCCAAACACCATTCTTCATTATAGATTGGTGTTCTCCATTCATGGCAGACTTCCACTCAGGGCGCTTGGAAGCTTCTTCAAATGTGGATGGCCCATCTTCTATCAATTTTGACATGTAGGTTGCATACCCAAAGTACCTTTTAGGTTTCTTGCTTTCTCTAAATTTTCCACTTGCCTGGTGTCCTTCATCTTCTTGAAGTGTGTAGGTCAACCAATTAGGTCTCTTCCTCTTTTCAGGGATAGTGACAGGTTCGCTAGGACCTTCATCTTCTTGCTAAACATCTTCTTCTTCTTTATTGACTTCTTCCTCAAATATAGGAAGATCTTATTCATCGGAATCAGATGAAATGTCTTTTGACCTTTTAAATGCAATATTCTCATCAAAGATTACATCTCGGCTTACCTCTATTTGATGTCCTTCCTTGATTTAGATTCTGTAAGCCTCGGATGAATTACTATATCCCACAAATATTCCCTTCTTGCTTGCTGGATCTAACTTCTTCCTTTTGTCCTTGGGAATGTGGATATATACTGGGCATCCAAATATTCGGAGATGGTCCACAGTAGGTTTCTTCCCATTGAAGACTTCTTCGGGAGTTCATTTGTTCAGAGACTTGTGGGGACTTCTATTTTGAATATAGACAACAATCTTTGTGTTAAAATTGGCAACTAGGGTGAAACTCCATGTGGGTCATCTTATTTATGGCAGCTGATATTTTTCTTGGGCTCCTCTCATCGAGAGGTGTAGGATTGATCTAAAGATCATCCGATTCCGATAAGTATTCATGGAGCTATGAATTTATTTGTGTTATAAGACAATTCGTCAAGGTCGGCCAACAACCAAATAACCCACACATGTGCTCAACGTTTTAGTATAAAAGCAGGTGACTTGATAGTCATTTCACACACACTTCACTCTTGATTTCTCTCCACTTGATTTGGGTTTTAGTGGCAAGAGAAATCAAGATGATGAAGCCCTAGACGCAAGAGGAAAAGAGACTAAGGGCGCTGCCCTAGCAAGGAAAACACAATCCTAAGGAGGATGCCCTAGCCGTAGTCTTAGAGGGTTGATCTAACCCTAAACACAATGACAGAAAGAGCCCTTATTGCAGACACCTATACGCCACCCAAATAGGTCTTAGCCGCAACAAAGTCATGGGTCTTTTGGAGGACCAAGTTGCTGTAAAGGAGGCCGAGGAGATTTTGGGACAGCGTGGGAGAAATTTGTGGTTGAAGGTCGAGTTGTTGAAGGTGCATTGGATGTATTTTGAGGACTATTCACACTTGCATGGAGGCTAAGTTGGTCGTGAATTCCTTGCAGCCTGAGAAGGAACAGATTTATCTCCTCTCCTTTCTACATCTGATATGACCTCATTTGATTCTCCAATAACATCTTCCGCTACAGGGAAGAGTCCCGGTACAAGGTGGACAGGGTCTCCCACATTTCTCTTGTTGTGTTCTTCTCAACAATATGTGGTATGACATGATCTTTGACCTCATCTAGGATCATGCATTTCGCCTTTGCCTGGGCCTCCTCATACTTCTCATTTGCAGTCAGGTCCACTAGGATAGCAACTATTTTCAAGGCATAGTCCTTGATGCGATGTTTATCTAGGATTGCCAGGATCCTGGCCTTCCAGATGACAAAATTGGAAGCCCCAATCAATCTATCCTGATCCCTCAATCCGTTCACTGCCACCCCTGCTCTTCTCTGCTAGACTCCCTTTGAGCCCTGATTTCCATCCTAGAAATCCTCTTGCCAATTGTCGAATCACTCCTCTCCAATCCCCCTTTGTTGCTACAACTCGGATTTGGATTTCTTAGCTAGAAATCCGTCGAGGTAGTGCTTCCCTCTACCTTGGTTCCATCTCCTTAGACATTGTTTTGTACTGACAAAACCAGCGTCCCACCAGCTCCTCAAATCACAATCTACACAGCTCCCTTAGCCTCGGCAATTGAAGAACCTGAGCCCTTCAGGCTCTGCGCAATCATGGTGTAGGCTAAATTTTCTCCTTCCGACCAACTGCATCAACCCTTCCTAGCTGAGAAGGATGATGTGGCTTTGCGTGAGCCTTTTTTGCCCCTTTCTGCCTCTGTGCTAGCGCTTCTCCGAGCTCAGAATGCTGACACAGGCTCTGCGTGAGGCTCTATGTCACCCTCTTTGCACTACGTCACTCCTCCTCTTGCCTCTTCAACTCTGGAACAACATTGTCTCTCGGGACAATTGCTTCTTTGCTGCAAATTCTCAGATTTCTTCGGCTGGTGTCCTCTGTCCTCTTTGATCTGCAATTGCTCCAATACCATGTGAAAATTATTGAATCTAACACATCAGAAACCGCTACTACAATTACTGGTTTACAATCTCCTACTTGTGCTTTAGATTAACATGTTATTTAATTGCATAAACATCGAAGTAAACACTATTGCAGCATTCACAAATATATATAGATCATGCACTGAAATAAACGGAGACAATACAAGGACACCGTTATTTTTGGACAATCGTCCCCGGAAAAACCCAATTCGGGAAAACCAGTGCAACATATATGAGGGTTTTATTATTAAGCAGATTTTTGAATACAACTAGGGTGCCAAAAATGCCTCACCCTTCAGAGAATATCCTCGGCAGTAGTACCTCGGGAAATCTGGAAGTTCCAACATCGGGAAATCGCTCGTAACTTGTTTGAGGCGCTCAAAAGCCTCCTACGCCCCATCTGTCCAATTAAATGCCCCCTTCTTTGTCAAATCAATGAGGGGAGTCGTGAACTGAGAGAAGCCCTTCACGAACTTCCTATAGTAGGTACAAATACCCACAAAACCCCTCAAATCTGTCACAATCCAGGGCACTGGCCAGTCACAAATGGACCTGATCTTATCCTCATGCACTCTCACCCCATCCTCCCTAATGACATGCCCCAAATAGAGCATCTCCGTCAATTTGAACTCACACTTGGATAGCTTAGCGTAAAACTACTGCTCCTCCAAAATACGCAACACCGTCTCAAAGTGTTGCAAGTGCTCCTCCTAGGTCCTGCTATAGATCAAGATATCATCAAAAAATATCAACACGAATTTCTGCAATTTCCCATGAAATACATGGTTCATGCGGGATTGGAAAGTGGCAGGTGCATTGGTTAGCCCGAAGGGCATAACAAAGAACTCAAAGTGTCCATAGTGACACCTGAAAGTCGTCTTAGGGACATCCTGATCCCTCACTTTGATCTGGTGGTACCCTGAACACAAGTCTATCTTGCAAAAGAACTTGGCCCCTCTTTGCTCATCTATGCGTGGGATGGAGTAGCGGTTCTTCAGGGTCTTCTTATTGAGGGCCCAGTAATCTATGCACATGCATAATATCTCGTCTTCCTCCTTCACCCAGACAACTGATGAAGCAAAAGGGCTAGAGCTAGGCCTATTATGCCCAAGTTCCAACAGCTCATTAATGGCCCGCTCAATCTCATCTTTGTAAGCCTTTGGATCTCTGTACGAGGTGGTAATCACAGCCTGTACCCCTAGCTCTAACTCATGTGTGTGCTCAAATCCCCAGTCAGGTGATTGCCTTGGTGGTATATCTTTATACACCACCGAGTACTTGTCTAAGATGGCCTGTACATCAGGGTGTGGTGGCCTGAGCAGACCCCTAGCCTCAGAAATCCTCAACTCCACTCCCCACTCAATGTCACCATGCCTTAGGTCAGCCTCCATCCTGTGCGTTGAAATAGTCTATGGAGGGTAAGAGTGCATGCCCCTAAGGACAACCAAGTTGCCATCTGGCCCTGTAAACTCCATCTCCAACTTCCTCCAATCAATAGTGACTTGACCAAGAGAATAGAGCCATTGGACACCCATCACCACATTGTTGTCCTGTACATCCACCACAAAGATATGTTTTGTGACTGAATAGTTCCCCATCATCACTGTCAGAGCGGGAACATACCTTGTACACTGCATGGTCTTGTCCCCTGGCACAAGGACTGAGAACCCCTCAAACTCCTTAGTCGTGATCCCTCTCCTCTGCACCATCTATGCATCGATGAAGTTGTGGGTGGCTCCACTGTCCACCAAAACTGAGACATATTGCCCCTACACTATGCCTCTGATCCTCAAAGTCAAAAACTTAGGTACCCCACGTAAGGATGCAAGGACCCCTCATGTTGGTGTGAAAGGGGCTCCCTCGGGTGGTGGCGTTGATTTTCTTATACTTGATAATTACTTGTGAGATTCTTGTGTTCTTATAAACTTGCTTGTCTTCTTCTTTTATCTTAGTTCATCAAGCAATTACCAAAATAGTAGCGCAAAGATCAAGGACACCAGATGTAGGCAGACAGCCAGGGCAAACCCCAATCTTGGGGAAAGCCCAAGCAACCACTCTTCCTTCAATAGTTTTCTTGAGATAATCCAAGACTCTGGACTTAGATACAGACTTCCTCCACACCAAGTCAGCCCTTTCCTTTTTCAGCAAATGATCACTTTCCAGTACTGTCTTCGACCTAGATGCAGCATTAGCAGCAGCAACACTTCAATGCAGTGGTATCTTCGACCTAGCAACTTCAATCTTAATGCAACAACTTCGACCTTGAAGAAGCACTTATACCTTGAAGCAACACTTCGATCTTGATGTCGTACTTTGACCTTGATGTTGTACTTTGACCTTGATTCCATAACAAAACTTCAACCTTGATGTCGTAGCCCAGAACATCACACGCTTGAGAGAGAGATATAACCCAAAAACTTTGATCCTGCAATTCTCCTTCTTCCACTGCAACGTCGCACTCTTTCAAGGTTTCTTCTATGAGATCAAACTTGTGTGAGTGATTGTCCTCCAAATGAATCGAATTGCTTCAATATATAGGCTTCTGGTGAGGTCGAATTACCTTTCTTGAGGCGAACTTGGCGTGAAGGTGACAAAATTCATTTTTGACTCAAAAATAATTCTTTTTACTTGATTCAAAAGCACAAGAATGGTCTTATTAAATGTATAATGACTTTAATGACTCATCATAAATCCTAGAAGTCCTCAATGGGGACTTTGACCTAAAACACAATGACCCAAGCATGAAACCCATGCTTTAATAAGTCATAATAATAATTGTGAAAATTCTTGAATCTAACACATCAAAAACCCCTACTGCAGTTATTGGTTTACAATCTCCTACTTGTTCTTTACATTAACAAGTTATTTAATTGCATAAACATCGAAGTAAACATTATTGCAGCCTTCACAGATATACAAATCATGCACTAAAATAAATAGAAACAATAACACAAGGGACACTGTTATGTTTAGACAATCGTCCCCGGAAAAACCCAATTCGGGAAAACCGGTGCAACATATAGAGGGTTTGTTTTATTAAGCAGATTTCGTGAATACAACTAGGGTGCGAGAAATGGCTCACCCAACAGAGAATATCCTCAGCAGTAGTACCTCTCTTCGAAGACAGATATTCTAGTAAATCAGCAGTCAGATGATCAAACCCCACAGTGACTCCGACTGTTCCTTATGCTGGATAGCGAAAGCTACTCCAAGCACTACTTTGGAACTGCGTCACTCCTCCAGGAGCTGCGTCACCCTCTCCGGCTCAGAATTTGTTGATTTGCTCTTAGTCTGCCCCACAGAATCTCCTCATCGCTGCCTTTGAGGTCTAACGCCAGCCTCTATGGCTTCTGCGTCACTTGCGTTAGCCTTCTGCATCCTCTACGTCAGCTCTTCGGCCTCTGCATCAACCCTTCTAGGGCTTGCGTTGTCTCTCCCGGCACTGCGCTGCCTCTCTGCTATGTATTCACTCACTAAAACTCCAATCTCTAACTTGATTTCCTCAGCAAATCTCACCCCTGAAAATCGAATTCTTTGATCACTCAGTGTATCTCCAACTGACCCTCAAGTCTCCTCTTATACTTTTCCTATTGATGAATCAACGGCCCAGATTAAGTCCCTAATCAACGACTAAGATTAGAACTAGCTTAATCCTCGTCACTTAGAACTTTTGCACCCATATTTTATTAATACACGTTAATATTTTTATTTTCCTAAGTTGAGACTTAGGAACCCATCAAAAATATTAATTATTTTAATAATCCCTCATCTGGGTGAAATTTGTCCAAACGATTTATGGGTCTTAGAGATCTCATGTGCCTTAGCATCTCCACCAATTTTCAAGGCTAGACCACATCCAATGCTACCCAAAATCAACACTCCCTCTTAGCGAGGAATGTGCTCTAGCAATGCTTCACCATAGAAGCATCACACTGATCCTCCGCATCAGTCCTCGGTGCTGATGCTTGGCCTGCTGCCCAACATCTGTTGGACACCTAATCCTCAATGGGTTAGTGTGGAAGCCGAATGGACAAAAGGAGTCCAAGGGACCTTGGGATGTGAAACCCAACGGTCACCACATGTACTATAAATGTATATGATTTGTTAATAAAAATTGTATTGCATGTTTTATCTTTCATATCTTTCTCGCTCCCCATGTGTGTTTAACATGGTATCAGAGCAGGCGTATTCCTGCCCTGCATAATTAATTTGAGCCATTTGTTTATGGCCTTTCTGTGCAATTTATTTCTGCCATATTCACTTGAACGTTTCTCTGCCTCACTGCCCATGAACGTTCCTGAAAGAAATGCTGTCCATTATTCTCTGTGCATTATTCCCTGACCAGCGCTGTCCAACCTGCACTGCCTCTGCCATAACGCATCTGTCCTGACATAATGTCGCCAGAATGAGTGTTAAGTCCAAGTCTTCTCATTTGCGCATTGCTTTCTCACTACTACGCTCTGCAACTTCCATTTCAGTTCACTGTGGATTCAGATTCGTGTGAGACGCTATTTCAGGGCAAGCACACTCGGAACCTTATCCCATCGGATGAATCTGAACGAACTTTTGAATAGGCTATCAACCATGGGATACGCATTCCAGTTCCAAATCACTTCACTGTTTATCCCATCCCATTAATCTGTGAAATGGGCTGTGGACAGTCACTCCAGATTCGATGGTTGTGGGTTTGAACTAAGGTTACAACCCAGTTCCCACCCATTCTATAGGTACTCTCCAATGATGCATTGAGACAATTTTTTTGGAAGATTTTAAGCTTCGTTGTATGGCAGAGACCAAGCTCTGTGGCGTGCCTACATCTCAGCGTATATAGTTTAGATCAAAAAAGAAAAGAAAATTGCCACTGCTCGAGGTCTACGGATCAATCCCTATAGTATCGCCTTTGTTTCCTGTGTGCCTCTGCCTGTGGTGAGTTGCCAGATCAAAAGAGAGGATTCTCGGAGATTTTGGTTATATTTTGGGTTTCGTTTTGACACTCTTGTTGCAGGTAGAAGACATAAGTTTTCATTGACAAGCTCTACTATGCTTTCAACCCTCGGTAGGGCATCAATTACAGGTCTGGTGGTGTTGAATCAGCGAGGGATTATTCACATTTTTTTATGAAATTATGTTTGAAGATCAGAAGTAGCTTCTTTGTTCTGTAATTTCGACCCTCGCTTAGGGAACCAACTCAAACATATTAGATGCAATTTTTGTGTGGTTGAGGAGGCTCCAAAAGGATCAAAGGCTTTGTGCGAGCTCTTTGATATTCGACATCAAAACTCTGAAGAAACTACACTTCTGCGGTTTGATTAATTGTGGATCCTTGACTATTGTTGAGAACAGAACAAATCAGATTTGTAGCTCTGATCCTTGATGCTTGCGGCTCACCTTAAGGTCTTGTTGACCGCTGCGTGTCAACTACCCATAACAGTACACCCCTTTTTTTTCGCGAAAAGGGGCAGCGCTTGATCGAGATGTTCGTGCCATTCAACAGTGATCATCATTCTCCTGATCTTATTAAAGTTGTAAACCTAGTCTGCATTTTGATGTAAATAATCTTAGCAGAGCTGAGTCATGTATGTAAATTGCCTAGGTGGACCTAATTTTCTAGTGGTAATCTTCATTCCGGAAGGTTTTTCGTCTCACTGATCCATGATCGACAGAGTTTTCATTCAACCTGACCCTAAAGCCGGAATGAATTTTGTCATTAGAGTCTTAGGAGAATCCTAGTGTGTTAATCTGCTAGATTATGTTTGGTCGCAGAGCTGGGTGGTCTATGAGGCTCTGTCAAAGGGCTTTTCCCCCTTGAAGATGTAAAATTTGTAAAAGTCATGATATAAAGAGTCTTGAGGGTTGAAAATGTTAATCCCCTCATGCGTCTTAAGTCGTAGGTCCTAGGGAAATTTCTCCAAAGGCTATGTTTGATGATCCATAAAAAAATAAAGATAAAAATATAATAAAATAAATAAAATAAATATAAAATAAAAATATAAAAATAATAAAAAATTTAAAAAAATAAAAATAATAATATTTGAATTTTTTAATTCGACGATGAGATTAAGAAGATGTCTTGATCCTCATCGACGGTCGAGATCGTTTTGTCATGGATCACTCAAACTAGCCGTTGGGATTTTTTCCTTTAAGTAGGGTGCTAGGGGTCATTTGAGATCATCAATTGGGATCTGAGTCTTGTGCTGAAAGAAGCTCTCTCGTGTAATCTTTTCTGGTGCTAATAAAGAAGACTTTGGGGTCAAAAGCTTGCTGGTGTTACTCTCTTAATGTGCTGTGAGCAAATTTTATTTCTGCATATTTTAATTTTCAGCCGTTAATGACAGCTTAATGAAGAGTATTGTTGAGCATAGGTATCTTGTTCACATGCTAGGGTTTTTTTTCTGATGTAATGGCAGGTATCTCCATTGTGTTTGAGATCTAGTACTGCTTTTTCTCTCTTATTTGACGAGTGAAGTGAGCTGTGCAGGAAACCCTTGAAGATCAGTGGGCGTTAGGGGAAGTTCTACGCCGAACCAGCCAACTCCCCTAAGCATTTTTTGCAGAGCCTAGCTGGTTTTGACCCTGGGTTAATCATTTAGTCTTTTTTCTGAATCGCATGAGAGACTTTCCTAAAGCATTTCATTAGCTTTCTGAAGTTTTTCTTAAAATTTTTCAATAATCACTGATATATCTGGCTTTATAGAGCTGTAAATTTTTGAAATTTGTTTGGGTTTTCTAGGGTTTCATCTTCGCATATATACTGTCCAGAATTTGGTTTTCTATCTACAGGTCAAGATTGTCTGTGTTTCTGATCAAAATATATCATATACGCTGCTGTAGCTGTCCATACTCGTGCAAACCTGCAAGCAAAATACCATTTCAAATTTTAATTTTCGTGGGTATCAGCTTTTATCTTCAGTTCGTCTGTCCATCGCACTGTCATCTGCAAACACAACCAAAACAAAACGCAGATTTTCCCATCAGCTAGAGGTCGTTCCTGCACTGGAAAATACGTGGGCATTAACTGATTTAAGCAGCAAACCATTGAAGGGTTACGGGTCGTTCTGCTGGCCATCAGAACCTGCACACAAACGAAGATACGATCCGAAATTTTGACAGTCCACGCGCAGGTGAAATTCTCCCGTCTCAGGTTAACCTTCTACGTGAACCACGGTAAGATTTCTCACGTCAATTTTTTTTATTTGCGTATTAGTTCTGCCACAAATCTAAATTTTCCATATCGTTTGATCCCAGTTCAACGTAGCAGGAAAATCGACCTTTTGGGTTCAGTTTTCGGTTTAAGCGTATGCGTTGATTTTTTTTAGGCGTGGGTTTTATTTTGGCCGCAGCCCGGTCTGTCCCCTTTTCCCCGCGTTCTCTGCCTGTGCCCGCAGTCAAACCCTGACCTAATCCGCATGAACGTGCAAAAACAAATAGCATAAATCAAAAATCGTTTGCCTGTTGTAAGCGTATCAGTGCGTATCATTTTTTATCCAGCGTAGGGTTTATTTCTGTCATCGTTTCATTTTTTTTGGGTCAAATACGTATCATATAAATCGATTTAGTTAATGCGTAAGGAAAATCGTTTGCGTTCTTTTTTGAAAGGGTCACGTATTTTCGTTTTGGCAAATATGCATGCAGAGAAATCGTTTTTTTGTTGTTTCGTTTAGGGTTTTGAAAATATAAAAAACAAAATCGAATGTCATTTGGTTTGGTCACGTTTCTTTTAGCTGTAATGCGTATGTGTCATTTTGGTTTCAGCGTTTAGTTAAATCGTTTTGTTTAGTTTTGGTCATTTTTTAGTTTTAATATATGTTAGGGTTTTAGTTTGATTTTAAAATTTAAAAAATTGCAAAAAATCTCTTAGGGTTTAGATATTAAATTTTATATTTGGTTTTAGTATAGTTTTAAAATAGATTTTTTTTTTTTTTTGTTGTGTTTAAAATAAAAAATATATATAAAAATAAAAAAAATCATAAAATTTTTCCTTTTTATGTAGAGAATAGATTTAAATTTTTCATTTAGTTTTAATTTTTAAATTTTGTCGGAAAAGCATAAAAAAGCATCACGGAAATATTTTTTCTTAAGCCTGGAAGATTTATCATGGTCTATATTTTTGCTGAGGCTACAATGTTAATGTGAGATTAATGTTCATCTTTATGAGATTTGGCATGCTTATCTGGTTAATGTGCAAATTTACATGGTCATATCTTTCGGCGTTTATTTCCTTTTAAATTGCCAGAGTATTGTTAAAAGCATTGTGAATTTACTGATATCTTGCATTTTTCAAAGTTATTTGATGTTAAATGAATGTTGTGCACAGTCCACATTTCTGCAACATCTGTTAAGTGATCGTTTTGATACCAAACCCATAAGGCACTGGTCCATCAAATTAAATAAATCTACTTAGTGCTTTTCTCTTTCGTGTCTCCCAAACCAATTGGTTCGCAGTTGGTCATCCTTTCCTTTCAGGGTCTACCCCCCTTAGCCGTGGGAGACAGGCTTAAACGGAGAGATCGGGGATCAGAGTGACAGCCCCTGGTCTGAGCATTGTCGTGACAATCTGTGCGACAACAGGTCTATTCATCAAGCTTGGAAGATGTTGTGGCCGAAGACTATTTGAAGGAACATAACTAACCAATATCTAATTCATTAAATGCTCCGAAGTCTCGGCTCAGTTGAATGAACAAAATGACTTCGTGAGATTGCGAGAGGGTTTCATTTTGGAAAATTGCAATCTTTTTGTAAATTTGAAAGATCCTTTCAGGACCAGCAAAGGAAGGATCCTCATTGTTTTGGCCCTATCTGACTTCAGACTTGTGGCTAAGTAGATTGGCACTTGAACTAATTATATGCATATTTTTCTAAAGATATACATGTTGCAATGAAGTTGACCTTACCAAGAAAACTATGAGGTGTATCCCTTTCGGTCAGTAAGAAGCTATAAGGCAACAGATATAGGCAACAAAGGTATTCATATGTTTCGTTGAACAGAGGCAAGGGTTCTTTAGAACAAAGATGCCACATATGTTGATTGAGACATAAGCAGGTTATTTTTTGGTACAATAAGAAGGGCCTCCCAATTACACTTAGAAGTAATCTTCTCACAGTGTTTTGTAACAGTACCCTACAACTGAAATGGTCATTTGTATCTTCAACACAGTATGTGCAGTGGCATTCAATACTTGTGTTGAATTGAACTATATCAAAGATACAGTTTCGGGATTTAAGGTATACAAGAGTAAGGTAGCTTCATCATCTTGTAGGGGTCATTATATCGTCTTCAGTTGTGCAATCACTAGTAAAGAGAGTGGCAAGATCAGAGAACATTGATTCGTACCCCAGTCAAGGCATATGAGCATTCAAGTCCTGTCCATGACAGTGTTATAATTATTGAAGTTTTGATAGCAAGTTTGTAGTTGCTGTTGCCCCAGTTGTGTATTTAAAACTCATTATAGTGCATTGATTCCTTGATTCCACTGCTGCATAAAGAGTTTGGTGAGCTGATTGTAATCTCTTATGTTACACACTAATCATTTGCTGACATTTATAAAGGATATTGCAGTGACATTGAATTGTGAGTGATTGTTGCTTCTTCTTCACTGGTTGATAGTTGTGATCAGTTTCTTTAACGTATAAGATAATGAAGAAAATGACCAGACTTGATAATGCATTAGAGTTGTTAAATACTCTGATACATTCCACTATTGATGAGATGGTTAAGATCAACAAAACCTCTCTATTCAATATTAAAATATGTCTGCAAAATGCACAAGAGAATATTGAGTTTTTGCAGCTTGAGACAAAGCTACAGCAAGAAGAATTAAAGCAGTGGAGTCATCATTCTAAACCTGTTTCTGTTCAGAAGATTGAAACAAACTCCCATAAACAGCAAGTTAGTAATGCAGCAGTTGTACCTGCAGATGCAGAAACTCAGTCTGCACCTCCCAAGTCCATCATTAGACCTTGGGAACAGCTTGTCCACAACAAGCACAAAACTGGTCTTGGATATGACAAGGACTTGTCCTTTCATATTCCAGACTACTTAAAACCCATTCAGTTTCAGAGTGCTGGATTCATTCATGCCAATTCACCTGCTCTTCATGACAGTTCAGCTCCAGCTGTTCCAGACTCTGCCCCTCTTCCACAGCAACAACAACAACAACAGATTGTGAAATGCCAACACTGTGATCGAGTTGGC